>CM019214.1:123426457-123450806 GCA_009741485.1 Malurus cyaneus samueli
CCCACCACCCCCAGGCAGGTGTCACCACCATTCCCAACCAAAATCCCACATTCTGGCTGATCCAGCTGTGCCAGCTGCAAGGACAAGCCCTTCCCTTTCCCTCCTCTGCACGTAATCATTCCAGCGGGGGAAAAGAAAAAAAAAAAAAATTAAAAATTTCAATAAGGCGACCCAAAAGCAGCTGCAGATATCAAAAGGGATGGGCTGTGCACAGCCACCTCCTCAGAGCTAAGAATACCTATCAGTCACATGCCAGCTGAATTCCAGATTCATTATCTACCTACTCAACCCATCCCACAAAATGGGAAAATGGAAAAAAACCTCTCAGAGCTGTGGTTTGAGGGGTCCAAACCCATTTCTGACCTGATTTCTGAAGGTGTTTGGTCCTGGGACAGGCACAGCCTTGACCATAAATCCCGCAGGAATTCATCAGTTTTAGAGGAAAGAGAGCAGGCAGCTCTGTGTAAATAAAGATTCTACTTTCTTGAAGGATTTTTAATGGTATTTTGTTATTTTTTTGCACTTCTACCCCCATCCCCATGGCTGCAGATAACTAAGAGGGAAAAACCTTGACCTGTAAAATCACCACCCTCATTCTCATTCAGAAATCCTGATCTTCTCATTCCTCTGTGGAACATGGGCTGTAATTCAGAAAATGGTTGTAAAAAGCATCATCGATGAAGAGATTTGTTTGTTTTGTCTGTAGTAAATGGTCGCAATATTAAGCGGCAAATAGAAAATCTTTAAATGATCGATTTTGCTGGCATTCAGAAAAGAGCTTCCCCAAAGCCGATTGGCGTTCTGGTTAAAAAAATTCTTTTTTTCCATACAAATTAATTAAAAAATAGATACATCAAAGTTAAACCACTACGTTTCCTTAGAGTTTGTTTGGATGTTTTGTGAAAGTAGAACGAAAATAAATCGTCGTGCGGTGCGCGCGTCCAGATAAAACAGGGCTTTACACGGCCTCTGCAGATGCAGGAACATCTGTACAAGGGGACAGGAATTAGGGCTTGATGCCGGAAAAAAAAGGCAATTTTTGCACAGGATTTTGCCACCGCCCCAGTCAGGGCCTGGGTGGAAGTTGGAAAGAAAATGTCACGTAATAATATTCAATATTTAGCACAGTTTGATTCCCACAAAACAGCTGTTTTGTCCCTCTCCCCTTGCACAGCTTCTCCAAACAATCCCAGCCTTAAAACCAAGGAAATCACCCCCAAAAGCTCCGTGGTGCTGTAAAAAGGCACCTTTTCATTTCACTCCCCACAGCTCAGGAGGGGAACACATTTCCTTCAGGATGGAACAAATAAATCAGCTCCAACATCTCCCCCCACACCCTAAAATTCTGTGTGCATTTGCAGGGCAGAGAACAAAAACCTTTGAGTTTCAGGGGGTGAAAGGCACCCTTTCACTTTTTAATTTTTTAATAATCAGTATATCATTATTATATAATTATGATTTTATAATCCCCACTTCCACTTTCTGATTATCTGGGAAGTGTTCCTGCTTTCCCGAGAAGCTCCACACCGATCTGGTTTTTCCCCACTTCTCCAAGAGTTTAATTTCTTTTCTTCTCAGTTCTCAGCAAGGAGCAGGGATGGAACAATCAGAGTTTTTCACTTTTTTGGCAGGGCAGGCAAAGCTGGAGGTGACACAACCCCATGTCCCTGTCCCAAACCAAGTTACCCAGTGCTCCAACAGCTCTGAAAAGCCCCAAGATGAGGATGAAAATGGATTAAAACTTCACTCCTCCTTTTTCTTTCTCTTTTAACGAGCTAAAAATGGGGCCATTCTTTGGCATGGCAGGAAATGCCAGTTCTGGAGGCAGAAAAGGAAGCGGCACAATGGAGAGCAGCAGTGACAGAATATCCTGATATCCCAGCCCATGGATCATTCCAGGCTGGGAAAACAAATCCCTTGAACCTTCTCAGAAGTTCTTCCACGCTGACCCCAGCAGAAATTAAGCAAAATTAACAGTATTTAATTATCTTTTAATGCTCCAAACTCGTAACAGGAGTTATTGCCTCAGAGTCAGTGAAGAAAACAGAATTTTGGGGTTTCAATAAAGAATTATCAGAATTTGCCCAGGTTAATTGCAAATAAACCTGTGCACACTCCAGGAATACCCACAGAACTAATTCCCAGGTTGTGTCTGTTTTAGAAGGTTCAAACTCGACTCAGGTTTCCAGGAAGATAATTAGATTTTCAGTCCATTCACGCTGAGATGCTGCTTTAACACTCTAGGTCGTGTTTCCCTTTAATTAAATCCAAGAAACTACCAAAAACAAATAAAGTGAGAAGCATTTTCAAGCGACTGTTGTTTCTGTCATTGAAAATGTCTGTTTTTAAGCCCAGAAAAGACTGAATTCTCCAAAATGCCACCACAACTCAGACTGAAATGCCACGGACCCTTCAGCCTCCTCAGTGGGATTTTTTTTTTCCAAGCCCTACAGCTTGAAGTGGGTTTGCAGCAGTTGAGGTCCCAGCAAACATCACAGTGAGGGTGAGCTCACCTTTATAAAACAACATTGATCCAAGAGCACATCAGACAATTTATTGATAAACACCTCAAAACTCAAAACTTGCACCAATGAGCAACCCAGTCCCAGGAAAAAAAACTTCCCCAGCACCAGCCAGGCTTCTGGAAAGTGGAATTGGAAAGGATGGAGTGTTATAGTGTGGAATTTATAGGGATAATTTGATAGGAATAAATGGGTCATGCACAAGCGCCTCTTTACTTCAGGATGGAAAACTGCCGCTATGGATTCCACTGGACAGAGAACTTCGCTACAACACACACAGGGCTTAGCCTTAAGATTTTGAGTACCAGAAAGAGTTTTCCGAATACATGGGCCATCTGACTGAATGCTCGGGCAATTCCGCAGAGCAAGCTCTTTGGGATCACAGGGGTTAACCATTTTAACACTCTTGTTTATAGGCACCATTTTAACCCTTCCCTGCTCTTTGCAACCATGGCTCTCTCCAACCTTTTTATCTCCCCAACCATCACTTTTAAATCACTCCAACCATCACCTTTATATCCCCAACCATCACTTCTATCTCTCCAACCTTTTTATCTCTCCAACTATCACTTTTCTCACCCCAACCATCACTTTCATCTTCCCAACCATCACTTTTCTCTCCCTTAATCACTTCTGCAGACACATCCCCTGCTCTCCCACCCCGCTCCCATCCCAAGGAGAGCCCCCTCGGTGGCCAAGGGAACAAACCCCGGACTCTGAAGGTACCAGCGGTCCCTGCTGTGATGTCTGGCCATTCCTGGTGCTTCCCAGGCCACTCAGACATTTCCACCTCTCCAACCCATCGGGACCCACCCAGCTCCACTCCCCAATTTCCAGGCTGCCAGCCCGCAGGAAAGCAGAGCCTGGTGAAGGCGAGCAGCACAGGCAACAGAGAATCCTCACAGAAAAGGGCGGATGCACCCGTAAGCTCGAATTACTTTCTCGCTCGACACGCCCCCGAGATGCTTTCCAAAAAAAAGAGGCTGCCAGAAGGAATTTCTCGGAGTACCAGCGTCCCCGGGAGCGGAAAGCCGCCCCTAAAGCACCATCTAGTGTCACTGCCTCACTCCGCAGCCCAGCGGGCTCTGCCAGCATCCCTGTCCCACCAGAAGCATCAGAAAGAGCACAATACCCCCCTCATAATTTCCTCCTTCCACCCTATTATAGCCCCAGCCAGCCAGCACCTCCAACCATTTGGCACAAACCTGCACACTCTGTCCATCCTCTTCACCTCAATAACCCATCCTCAAGCCCTCGCCGCCTACTGGCCCCTTCCTCCAGCATCAGGGAGGGCGGGCAGGGGACAGAAAAAGATCGAGAGACAGAGTAAGAAGGTGCCAAGCGAAACCACTTACGCACAGTGAGGCCGGCAGCATTTCCATCCTACCTTTGCTGTCGCCATATCAGACGTCTCCATGCTTTCTGCTTGGCCTGGCAGTGAAACGAAAGCAGCGGGGAGAAGGGTGGAGGGAGGGAGGAGGGAGGAAGGGAAAGGCGATAATCAAAAGAAGGATGAAGAACAACGCGACAAACAACTCGACGGGAGGGTGAGAACAATGGGACAATGGAGAACCCCGAGCGTCTCGCTTTCTGCCCCCCAGGGAAGGGCAGGAGAGGCATCTCAAGGGGATGGTGCCAGGTTGGGAATTTGTTTGGAGCCTGAGTCATTGCCATGGCCCCAACTCCTCCTCAGTGCCACCACCCGGGGGTCAGTGCGATGCTGAGGAACAAATCTCGAAGAGCAAGCCCTTCTACTCCTCCTCGGCTCCGTCCCATCATCTCCTCCCATCCTCCTCTCCCGGCTGAGCTCCTCCAGGAGCCGGGACCAGCCCAGCCTCCATCAGCTGCTCCTTGTGCCCCTCACAGCGGGAAGGGACCGTGCCCCCACACCCCCGAGTGGGCACAGCAGAACCGGGGAAAGCAGCGGGTTCTGGGCAGTGCACAGGAACGGGAGGAGCGCTCGGACACGAGGGGGGAGGACACGCAGGAGTGACAGGGGACAGCAGGCAGGTGAAGCAGCGCGGGCGCACAGCAGCCATACCAGACACGGCGACACGTGCGGGCAGCGAGGCGAGGCTGCTCGGCTGCGTCCCGCTGAGCTCACTCACCTCACAACAACCCTCAGCAGCGGCTGGAGCCGAGCCAGCGACTCTTTGGTGCACACCCGGCTCGGGCTGGAGCCCCCGAGCCGCCAGCTCAAGGTGAGCCCGCCGCCAGCAGCGAGCGGCACCCGTAGCTGCGCGGCCCTGCCCGGATTGGCGGAGCGCGGGCACTCCGTGCCGCCCCGCTCATCCCCCGGCTGCTCCCCGCCGCTCCTCCCGGCCTGCTCGGCTCCGGTAAATCAGCCTGGAGCCTGGGAGGCAGCCCGGGATCGCTGCTCGCAGCTCCCCAGAGCGCCCTGGCACCGCCAGCCCGGGCGATGCTCGGGGGAGGGAGCGCTGCAGGGCTCAGGCACATCCAGAGCCTCTGAGGGCGAGGAGCAGCACCGCCTCAAAGTGCTTATTCATCCCTGCAGGAGCGCGCTGGGACCGAAACACGGATTTACAGCTCACTTTCAGAGACTGGAGGGCGGCTCAGGATCTGTAAAACGCCCGACACTTGTCCTACCTCTTTCTCCCACAGAACCCTGAGGGCAACTCATGGCTCTGTAAAGATTGATCACTGCCATCCCACAGAACCCTGAGGGGCAACTCAGGCTCTGTAAAATTGGACACTGCCATCCCACAGAACCCTGAGGCGCAGCTCAGGCTCTGCAAAACCACTGAAGGGCAGCTCAGGCTCTGTAAAACCGGGCACTGCCACCCCCGTGAAGGCTAGCTCAGCCGTTCTAAAACCACAGCACTGCCACCTCCCTGAATCCTGAAGGGCAGCTCAGCCTCTGAAAAACCAGGCATTGCCACCCCACAGAACCCTGAAAGACACCTCACGCTCTGTTAAACTGGTCACAGCCACCTCCTGAAAGGACCAGATCAGCTTCTGTAAAACTACAGTCTGCACCTCACACACTTTCAAGGGCAGCCAAGCTCTGTGAAATCCTCACTGCAGCCCAACCCCCCTAAAGAGCACTGCAGATTGTCATTAAATCCAACAGCACTGAGCCACCTCTGTCCCTTTTTTTTAGAAGGACGTTATTCACCCTTGAACCCGAAGGGCCACTCACCCTAAAACAAGGCACTGGCACCCTCGAGGGGCAGCTCAAGGTCTGCAACTGGAACATTGCCACCTTTTTTTTTTTCTCCCTTGAACCCTGAAGGGCAGCTCAGGCTCTGCAAAACTGGACACTGCCACCCTCCTGAAGAGCAGGTCAGCTTCTCTAAAACCTCTGCTTCTCTAAAACCACAGCTCTGCCACCCCCGTGAAGGACACCTCACGCTCTGTTAAAATGGACACTGCCACCCCCCTGAAGGCAGCTCAGGCTCTGTAAAACCGGGCACTGCCACTGCCCCAGGCATGAAGGAGTTTTCACATCACCCCACAGAGCAGACCCACCCACGGGAGTTCTCCATTCAAGTTAATTTTCACAGAACCCGGCATCCAGCACGCCTGGGCTTGGGAACCTGACCTGGGCTTCCCCCTGCAAGGGTGACACAACCCAGATCCTGCCCAAATCCATAGTACCAGTGGCTCCAAACAGTCTGAAGCCCCAAAGATGAGGATTGAAACAGTTGATTAAATACTTCACTCTCTCCTTTATCTTTTTAACGAGCTAAAATAGGGCCTATGTCTTAAGCATTGTGCAGGCAAATGCCCAGTTTGGAGGTCAGAAAAGGAAGCAGCACAATGGAGAGCAGCAGTGACAGAATATCCTGATATCCCAGCCCATGGATCATTCCAGGCTGGGAAAACAGCACTCCAGAAAGGGTGTCAGCACAGAGAGCAGCCCTGTCCTGGCACACAGAAAATGGGAGCTCTGCCCTGTGTTTGTGCTGCCATGCGTTCATGCGTGCTTGCACACGGCAGAGCTGGCATGCTGCACCCTTGTGCTCAGAATGCACAAATGATCTGGGAGATGGGATGGTGGGAAGGAATTGTTCCCTGGGAGGGTGGCGAATGCCCTGTGAATAGGAGTTTTCCCATGACGAAGCGTGGCTGCCCTGATCTTCCTCTGGAAATGTCTAACCAGAGCTGAATGGAGTTTGGCAGCCCCTGGGACAATGTGGAGGATGGTGTCCCTGCCAATGGCTGGCGTGGACATGGATGGTCCGAGGTCCCTCCCCCAAACCATTCCACGATTCCATGAAACACAACATCATCAGGGATGTAAAGCACATCCTCTGAGCACACGTTTCAACCTCCTGAGACGTCCAGTACAGCCACAGAGCTCCACAAAAACAGCAATTCCACACACTGCAGACGATCTGCTCCCAAATCCCTCTTTCATGAAGCCACTGATGTCCCCTTATGACATTTCTACTTCTGTACATTTTTACAAGTAACTCACAGCAGCGTGGAGGGAGAAGAAAAAAAAAAAACCAACCCACAACAGCTTTTTGAGGACTTTCAGCAAATCCTGAGCTAAAGAATCCTAATTTTGAACTTCAAAAAAAGTTGAATTTCCACGTTGCAGCCTCTCTACAACAGAGGCTCTGTGTAGCTCCAGCAGCTCCTGAACTTAAAAGCAAACAGGAAACATCTCCCGAGGAAGTCCAGTGTTGGGAAGGGAACAGCCCACTGCGAAATGCCTGAGCTCTAGGGAGGAATTCGAGGCTCTATAAATAGCCACAGCCACGGTCGTGTTAGCCCGGGGCTCGAGCTCATAATTACCTCCAAAAGGATATGTTAAAAATTAAAAAACATTGCTTTTTATACACATTCCCTGCCCCTTCAAACAGTCCCAATTCTATCAGGGCATCCTCCAGAGAGCCTCACACCCCCCAGGGCAGCCTCACCTCTCACGGTGACTCAAAAATTTCCTTCCTCAAGTGCCCACGCAGTGCAAGCAAGGGCTGGAGAGGCTCAGACGGATTAATTCGCCAGGAAAGGTGCGTGACCTGCAGGCAGAGAATTTACCGTGCTGCCTGCGAGGTAATACCGACGCCGAGCAACATTATTGCACTTTCTCCCACAGAGTAATAAAAAGAGGAAATAATAATAAAGGGAAAGGCTGCAGGAGTCAGGGAAACAGCAAAAAAACCAAGGGGAAAAAAACCCAAAAAAACCCCTTTTGGGTGTGTGAAACGCATGCAAAACAAAACCTGTTAGTGACAGAACCAGTGGGAGGGGAAATTAGAAACGGATCAGGAAATGTTACGGGGAGAGAGAAAGGACTGCTGCAGAGTGTGAGGATGGAAGGAGGAGAGAGCTGGGTTGGTATGCACCTCGGTTACAGGTGTACAGATCCCAGGGCAAATGGGCCAGGAGGGTAAATGCCGAGTCGTCCCCGAAGTCAGCAGCGCTCTGCAGCGTGCCAGGGCACCGGAGATGCCATCACCGCATCTGCCAGCCAGGGCACATCTCCATTTCCCTGGCAAAAAACCTCAGCAGGGACTCCCCCTCTGCTGCAGCAGCTGGGAAGTCACATGAGGCTTCATTTCCAGAAAAAAAAATATGGATTTCGCTCTCTCTGGGCATGCTGGGAGCTGTAGTCCCATGCCCAGAGCAGAGAGTGCCCGAGAGCCATTTCTGAGCTCCGGCTGCGGATTTTGTCGTGAGCAGCGAGGTGGAGCCTGGGGAGGGAGAGAAAAGTGGAACAGCAGCACAGCACCTGCAGCTGCTCAGGAGAGCAGAGAAAAACACCCCTCCTTCAAAAGGAGAAGGAAAAGAATCCTCTGGAGAGGCTTGGGAATAGGAAGAATGGGGAACAGGAGAACGAGGGGCAGCGTCGGGAGGGCGGAGAAGCTGGGATGGTTCAGAATGTTACTGCTGCTTTCTTCAGCGATATTATAATAAAAAATCCTTTCACACAGAATCTCCGGGCTCTTCCCTCCCTCATTGTCCTGCCTGTTCGAACCTAACGTTCCTTTTTGTCCCCAATAACCTCACCCACCCCAGCAAAGACTCCGTCACTCCGAGCAGCTGCTTAACGCAGAAATCCATGACTCATGGCATGCCTCAGAGAGAATTCCCCTTTTCATTTGCTGCTGAATTCAAATCAAAGTCATCTTCTGATTGCTGCCTTCACTGCCAGCAACTTGCAGCCACTCTGAAAAGGCAGCGAGACGTCATGACCGTGGGCAGGAATAATGACCTGATCAATTTTGCACTTAGAGACAAAGAGGTGCTGAAATATCTCATGGCTTGAAAAAAATCCCATCCCACCACAGCCCAACACCTGAACGGGATGAGATTTTCACTCAGGATTATGCTGAACATGCAGACTGTCAGTCAGAGTGTTTTTAAATGCCTAAAGCCTTCAGAACTGTAGGAATTTCAGTCTTTCCAGTCAATCAAGCTAAATCTTTATAGGGAAACCAACAACCTGCAGTCCTTGGGATCTGAGTGATCCTGAGTGATCCTGAGTGATCCTGAGGGATCAGAGAAACTGAGCTTTCTATTTCCATCTGGATCTGTGGGGTATCTCATGCAATATCCTACAAAATAAAATCCTAAAAAATAACCTCAAGTTTCAGATAAAATAGCAAAGAACACACGCTGCGATAGTTTTTTGGCTGAAGAATAAAAACCACTAGAGGGATGACTGCAGAGGAAGAGAAAGATCCTGAATCCTTCATTTCTGAAACCTGAGACAGGAGAAAGCAGCTGAGCCAGGGGCCAAGAGCACAATTTGAGGCTGCACTGGGGAATTTCAGATCAGCCCTGGTGCCTCCCTCAGCCTCTCCTGCACATTCAGGGGCTCTCCCAATGGCAGTGGCATCAACAACGGGGCAGAGCAAGGGCTGAGAACAGGAATTCAGTGAAGACAATGCCACTGCCACACCCCACAGTTCCTTGGGGAACCCAAAATCAACCCAGGTTTCTCAGGGAAAGTGCTGCACAAAGCTCGAGCTCAAATAAAGGAATCTGAGGATGTCTAAAGATCAATGAAATCATGAAAGCTTACAATGCTGGAAGTTTTGCCAGACCCACATTCCCCAAACGGGACCATATTCCAGTGGTCTGGAATAAAAACAGCAGGAGAGGTTCAGGAGAGCCAGCACACAACAGCCAGAGGTTTGGGACAGGGAAAGGGAAAGGGAAGGAAGGGAAAGGGAAAGGGAAAAGGAGGAAAGGAAAGGAAAGGGAAGGGAAAGAGGAGATAGGAAAGGGAAAGAAAGAGAAAGGAAGGAGAAGAAGGGAAAGGAAAAGTGAAAGGAAAGAGGAAGGAAAGGAAAGGAAAGAATAGAAAGGAAAGGAAAGGGAAAGGAAAAAGGAGGAAAGGAAAGGAAAAAGGAAGAAAGAAAGAAGGAAAGGAAAGGAAGGAAAGGAAAGGAAAGGAAAGGTAAGGAAAGGAAAGGAAAGGAAAGGAAAGAGGAAAGGAAAGGAAAGGAGGCAGCAGAGAAAGCTTCAGGGAAAAATATGAGGTTAAGGAGGAGAAGAGGGGGGAAAAAAAAGCATTGGGGCTCAAGGACAGGGCTTGGCTGGTGCCATCCCAAAGCCCGACCTTGTCCCAACACACGCTGCCACCTTGTCCCCAAAATGCACAACAAATCCTCTGCACAGGGAGGGAGGGAGGGGATGGGGACAGCGGGGAGAGGGCGAGAAGAAAGGCAGAGGCCAGCGAGCACTCACACGGTTACAGTCATCGGCACGAACAGGGTCAGTCCAGCCCCCCGCACCTGGGCAGCCGCGGGGGAGGAAACACCGCTGGGCTCAAGGAGGAGAAAACCCCGGCGGGGTTAAACACGCACAGTGGGGCACGGGGAAAAGCAGCACAGAGCCGGGACCTCGGCATCCAGCGCGGAACGGGGCACGGCTGCCATGGGGGCGGCTCTGGGGTGGCTCTGTGGGGCTGCTGCTGCTGCTGCACGGTGGCCCCGGAGGAGGCAGCGCTGATGGAGAGGAAAAGGCAGAGCTGTGCGGAGCTCCCCGGGGCTGGAGATGCTCATCTCCGCTCTCGGGTTTCTCCCATCGCAGGCGAGTCCATTTTAAAGGAACAGCTGCCCTGAGCCTTTTGCCAGATGCTCTGGTGATGTGGGGTGGGATGCGGGAACCTCTCCTCCATTTCCAACCTCCTGCCTTCTCTCTCTCCTCTTTCAACATTTTGTCTCCTCCTTAGGCTGAGCCTAAGGACGGATTTTCCCTCTGGTTCAGTAGCTTAACTTTTAAATCAAACACACTCTGCACCTTAAACTTGATGAGAGCAAGTCCTTGGGCCAAGCAGGAACAAATTCATCAGTTTTGGGTTAATTTGGTGAAAATTCAAGGAAATTCAGGCATAATTTTGTCTCCTTCCTGTAATTATGGGGTTTTGAGTGCACACACCTCATCTCAAATCCATGGCTGCCTCCATTCCAGCCTCACCCAACTTTTGGATGATTTTAAGCCAAGCACAATTATTTGGACCCCCTACCTCAGCTCTGAATTTGTATTTACACAGAAGTGGTGTTTCAGCATTTGAGGAACTCAGATTTCATTCACCCCCCTGCTGTCACATCTGACAGCACTGATGAAATCCTGGGCTGCTGTGGGGGTTTTAAAATGTTTTTTATATTTTAGAGTATTTATTGTTCAACAGAAGTGACAGACGCTTGAATTCTTCACACCAGCTCAGAGCTTCAAACCTGTGCATGGAGGACTCATTTTTCAGTGGTCAAACCATCATAAAACCAGCCAAAGACCATTCTCATTCAATTTTTGGAAATCTCAGAGATTCGAGATGAATTCTGCACAGCTTTTAGCACATCTGACAGCACTGATGAAATCTGGCTGCTGTGGGTTTTTTTTTTAAATTTTTGAGTTTTTTTCATAAGAGCTGGAGTTTTCCTGCGAGGTAAAAAAGGAATTGTCCTGAGCTCAGAAATAGCAACGTGCAGTGACTCACCCAGGCAAAGAAATGAACCCTAAACCCACGCAAAACCCGACTTTTTACAGCACATCCCACTAAATCCTACCCTCCAAAAATACCCATACATAAAATCTTTCCCCCAGGATGAAGTTTAGCTCCCTCTCAGCATAACCCCGGCCCAACAGAGGCAGCAGAACTCACATGGATGTGCAGAGGGAGAGTTTTCTCAGCAGAGGCACGCGGGGTGGCACACGCTGGTCTCACTGCCGCAGGGTTCTGCACCATGGCAGCGTTTCCCAGACCCCCAGCACCCCCAGCTCGGGAGAAAAAACTGCCTGAGAGCCCCCCAAACCCATCCAGAGCAGCGTAAAATGTTCAGTCTTCCCCTAAAACATCCCGGAGCTGCAGCACAGTCCTTGGGAATCACTGCCGCAGCACCCTTGGGTGAAGATCCCAGCTGGGAGGATCCAGCCATCTCACTGGGTGTTCTTGTTTTTTTTTTAATCTCAGAATCAACTCAGCAACTCAGCAGCTCTTGGATTTTGGCCGGGGCAGGCTCTTTCAGCACTTTGCCAGCTGTCCTGAGATGGGAGCCGCTCGTTCCCTGCTCCTGCTGCTTCTCCCTCCTCAGACAACCTCCTCAGACCTGCTCCAGGACGCCCTGCACCTCGCAACTGTTCCAGGACAGTCCTGAGCCTTCCAGGACCTGTTCCAGGACAGCCCTGCACCTTCCAGGTCCTGTTCCAGGACACCCCTGCACCTTCAGACTGTTCAGGCCAGTCCTGGCCTTCAGGCCTAGTTCAGGACAGCCCTGCACTTCCAGGAGTTCCGGCCGCTGCACTTGCAGACTGATCCAGGCACTGCCCCTTCCAGGACCTGTTCCAGGTCACCCCGGACCTCCTTTTTGCCCAGTTTTTATCACATCTGGCACTGATATTCTGGCTGCTGTGGGTTTTTTTTTTAAGTTTTTTTATTTAAAGAGCTGTTTTTTCAGTGTCAATGGAGAACTGCCTCGGAATTCATGAAAACACCAGCCCAGAGCTTCAAACCTGTGCATGGAGGACTCATTTTTAAGTGGTCAAACCACCACAAAACCAGCCAAAAAAACCCTTCTTTTTCAATTTTTAGAAGTCTCAGAGATTCAAGATGAATTCTGCCCAGATTTTAACACATCTGACAGCCCTGGGTTTTTTTTTTGGTTTTTTTTCAGAGCTGGTGTTCAATCAAGAATTGACCCGAACTGCCTCAGAATTCTTCAAAACACCAGCTCAGAGCTTCAAACCTGTGCATGGAGGACTTTTTATAGTGGTCAAACCACCATAAAACCAGCCAAAAAACCCTTCTTTTTCAATTTTTAGAAGTCTTAGAGCTTCAAGCTGTCTCAGAAACAATTTTCAGCTGTGTTATTTGTAACAGTAAGTATTTGTAATAATGGTAGATATTTATAATTTGTAATTAATCCATGTCCAGATTACATTAAAAAAATGTTTGAGCTGTTTTTTGTGAAGTTTCATCAGCACAAAGCACCGATATCCAAAGGGAGATAATACCAGTGGAGCCTGAGGGAATTCCAACAGCAAATGAGCAAAAAAAAATCAACAGAAAAGGCAATTTACTGCCCCTCACATGGATCATTTTAGGATCAGCATCTCCCATGAAAACAGAGGTTAATTGTAATTAAATTATGGTCCCAAAAATGAGATGCAGGTTTGGGATTTCTGACAGTGCTGCTGGAATCTGTCCCTTCCAGCCAGGAAAGTATCATTATCACCAACCCAAATTCTCCATTTCAAACACATCTGAAACCAGCAGCACTTCCATGTGATTCCCTGCTTGCCCCACCCAGAAATTCATTAAAAAACCCCTGTAATTCCAGTGTGAATGGGATGAAATCACAGCAGAGGTGATGCCCTGAAAACCCTGTGCTGGCTGCAAACACTGTCACCTGTCAATCAATTAGCAGTGTTCTGTTAATTAGCCCAGGCTCCACATCCCCAGGGAATTGGATAATTGCAGTGAAACAGAGAGGAAAAGGTGAGCTACAACTCCCAAATGCTGATTTTGAGCAAAAACCCCTCTTGGGATGTTAATTTGCTGCTCAGGGTCACTCTGAGTCAATTCCTGCTGTTTCAGGGCTGGGTACATTGCCCCATTTTCAAGCTGACGAAAAATGCAGATTTTTAGACGTTGCTAAAACCAATTTAAATAAATTTTTTTTTAGATGGCTCTGAGAAATGCAAAGGAAATAAATCAGTGATAACTCAGCTCCCAGCACAAAAGAACTCAGCAGATTCAGGCTCAAAAACTGAACCACAAGATACAGCAAAACTCCTCATCATGTGGCTCTGAGCAAAGCAACACTAATAAATCATGCACCAAAATAAACCATAAAAACTTGGTTTTTCAACAGCTTTTGTGCCCATGCTGCAATTTGAAGCGGTCATTAATCAACCCAAATTAAAGATTCTCCTGGAACTTCACAGCAGTTCTCACCCAGCTGCTGCACACAGGTTCAAGAATTCAGGACTCTCACAAACAAAAACACATCAAAAGTGAAATAAATAATAAAACTACCAAGTTTTGATGTTTCTGAGGAGGGCAGGACCCATGTGGGAAATTTCCTTTGGGATTTAATCCAAAATTAAATCCATCCAGTTTGGTACCAGCAGCTCTGGAGTCATGGCACCAGCACAACCTGCACTTGTCTGGGAGTCCAAACTGGGATAAATTGCTCTGTTGGTAGGGTGTAAATTGTTAAATAAAACTAGTTTAGATAGATTTATTTAAAATAGATTTATTTTATAATAAATTGCTGTCACAGTTTCTGTTACGCTGCCCGCAGACCTGCACATCACCTTGTCCAGAGGCACAGGAATACAAATAAGGGACAAAAAAAACCCTCCACCAAATAGGAAATGAAGGGAATTTCCAAATAGGAAATCCCACATAATACATTCCAGCTAATCAGCACCCCACAGCCAGGCTGGAATGAGCCTGGAAAGGAAATTTCAGGGGCTGGATGCACTGTCCCACTTCAAAGCTGATGAAAAATGAACCTTTTTAGGCATGATAAGAGCAATTTAAATCACATTTCTTGTTAAGCAGCTCGGAGAAATGTAAGGAAAATAAAGCAGGGCCTGGAGCAGCTCCTGGGTGCTGTTCCAGGGAGCAGCAGGGACAGACTCACCTGTCCTCACGCACAAAGGGGCTCAGGAAACGCGTGGAGTCATCGTCGTGGCTGCTCTGCTGGCTGCTCTGCTGGCTGCTGCAAGAGAGAGAGAGGACAGTCAGGGCTGGGAACACCCTGGGACAGGCTCAGCTTACTTTAGATTTCAGATGAACTAGTAAGTTCTATTTATTTTAACAAAGGTAGAATATGTTACCTTATGCATAAGTACCTGTGTATATTGCCATGAATGAGTGGGAAAGCATTGTAAACAGATAACAAGTCTGAGAAAAGAAATTTTAGTTGTTTTACCTAGGAATTTAATCAGTTATTTAGCTTCAGAACTACTTTTTGGTTATACTACCATTGATTTCTCCTGACTTTCCATTGATTTATAAAAGCTTATGGGCAAATTAATTAGGACTGGTGCACAATATCGTTACTCCCATTACTCACACAAATAGAACTGGAATAAGTTTAGCACTTTGCAACGACACTTTGAACATGATCCTCTTGAAAACCTTTAACATATTTTGCTTATTAACTTCTACTGTTAAAACATAGCCACTTTTTATTTACATTATCAAGGGAGTGGTTCAAAATTAAAATTTACAAGACCATAAAGATCATGATCATAGACCATTAAAGAATTAACAAACACACTAATCAGGATAGATACTTAAGGCACATCCTGGGTGCCATAAAAATTGGTTTCTGCACAGCTACCTCTGTGAAGCCTGGGCAGCAAGCTGGGGATTAAACTCAGAGGCTGGTTTTATGCTGTATCTTGTATGAAGTAACTAATAGGATGACTCATGCTTGACTGAATTTACAATACCTGTGAAGAAATAGATTGTTAAGAATGTGATCTAAAAAAGCCTGTATGATTTCCTAATGGGGTTATTACTAATACTGGCAAGACAATCATATATTACTTTCTTCATCACAGTTTATGAAATTATTCTTGTGTAGGATTCTTAACACAGAGTTTTCTATCTAGGCTAGACCCAAGAAAGCCCAAAAGTGAACTTAGTTAAACACAATGTAAGGTGAGAAATGTGAGTCATCCCAGTCTTTAGATGACATTGAAAAACCTCTGCCAGACATCAGGTACTTTGCCTAAATTCCGTAGGTACTTCATTGTGACTTCAAAAGTTGTCAGGGCACACAGCTGCACATCCATACCCTGAAGTGTCACATCTTAGTTTGGATTAGCTAAATGCCCCAACACTGTCTCTGCCTGGCTTGGATCTAGAAATGAGGCCATGAGAGCACTGTGGAAGTCTTGTTGTCAGTGCAAGGAATAAGCACACAGTCAGACTGCTTGTGATGCACAGGTGAAGAAACCATCTGCTTTTCCTGAATTAGCTTAAATTAGTTTGGGTAAGGGAGCCTCATACATATTCACAAATATCCTGTTTTCCAGTTAGAGCCCTTCCAAAGTGACATAAAAAAACACTTAAATACTTGAATACTCGAGCATAATTGCAATGTAAATGAAGTCTTCTCATAATATATCTCTAGAGTACTGAGATGAATCAACTAGGCATGTGGCTAGGGAACACCCTGGGAATAGGTTCAGATCGTGATTTAAATATCAAAGGAGACCGTACTCAGACCACAGACGCGGGCTAAGAAACAAACAAAAAACTCGCTTGGTATACACATCTGTGTATAATATGTCCATGTAGAGCACCAGAGACAAAGAGATGAGAGAAAGTACAGCATTCCAGGCTAAGGATCCGACACGCACTGGAGGCCATAAATGCGCTACAGCGCTATAATTAATTGCATAAGGATCCGAGCAACACTACAGTCAGACCTGGGCGATGGAGAGAACACCTATAAGTACTACTGGAACAGGCTATGAGCAACAGTGTAAACTATTCTTAACTCTATGGATGCCTCGACAGCAGAACATGATATTATAAGGACCTAGGAGAGCTGGAGGATACCAGACACCTCATGGGAGCGAGGAATCAGCATTTCATGTTAAAAATTACCACATGGCAGCCAGTAGGCACTTTAGAGGTCACTAGCGGTCGGTAGAGAATTCTCGATCCTTAAGGGATGACTATGGTTCTTTCAGCTTCTATATTATCGCTACCAAGTAGTCAACCAGTAATATTCGATTCAACTATGGGCTCACCGCAAGCGTTTGTGGGAACGAGCCCTAGGAGAAGAAAGAGCAAAGACAAGTGATAGACAAGGTAAATCAAGAATAATATGATTGAACATTACAGAATACCATAATAGAGATAATCAGCTGGGGGATAACATCAGCTGGCTTAAAAGGTTCAGCTTATCAGAAAATTACATTCACAACCAGGTTTATAGAATGATTTAAATCAAACCCGAAACAGGTAAAAAAGAGAGGCGTCTCAATGTAGATATTTATCCTCTATGGTCTTCATGGGCAAGAGAAGAGCAAACCCTCGAAGATAGAGAGGTCATTGTTAATGTACAGAGAGAATTTAAATACCTAAACCTCTGGTCTTTCAATTGGGATGTCTCATCCTGCCAGCCATACCTAACAGACAGACCAGCCTAGTGTGGAGACACGCAATACTCCTGGAACACTACAATAGATAATCTGAGAGATCCCGAACAGAGAGACTCTAGAAACACATGATCTAATTTTGTGGACCATCAAGTAGTCGCAGGAAACTAGCTACAGTTCTTTTATCACGACGGAATTAGTGATCACTCAAAACTACGATTGCAGTGGGGAGACCCATTGGCTACCAAATCTGGAAAATATGGCAAGAGGGACACTCTCCAGAGAGGAGTACTTGCCTTAATCCAGAGAATCAAATATATAATATCAATCAGATTGATCAGGGCCATTTGTGGCATTCTCATCATAGAGGACTTATAGACCATGTACTAGCATTGAATTAAGAATCAGTCGTCATAATTTCGATTGAGAAAAACATAGAGATGGGGAACCTCTTCTGGGACACTCAGCTTGAAATCCAGATCACAAAAATCAGATCTTTGTGACCTGTGGAACACTCAGCTTTAAACCCAGATGAAGAAAACACAGACAGAGATGGGAAACCCCCTGGGACACTCAGCTTCAAATCAGATCTTTGTGACCTGTGGAGAACCCAGCTTTAAATCCAGACTGAGGAAAACAGACAGAGCTGGGGAACCTCCTCTGGAACACTCAGCTTTGAGTCCAGATCGAGGAAAAGCCAAGGTTCCCCCTCCACATTTGGGGCTGGAAAGAGAAAACAGCAGGCACTCTGTTTGTATCCGATTCGAGGCACGAGGGTTTGGAGTCTCAATCTTCACTCAGTGACGTTTCCCTGCGAGATTCCTGCGCTACCAAAGTGACTTTGCACATCACCTGGGCAGCACCTCAGCCTTCCAAACAGCCAAACATTCCCACACCAAACTGCTTTGGTGTTTCTGCCCTCCCCGTCCCAGGTGGAAGCAGAAACGAGCAGCTCAAACCAACTTTTGAAGCGTCCAACACCGAATTTCTGAGCCGAGCCCACAAGATGTCACTGTCCCCCTGCAACGGGTGTTTTGCGGGTGATAATTTTATTTTCTGCACATTTATCCTGCAGGATTCCTGCTCCAGCTTTATTTTCTTGCAGGAATTTTCCTGCTGAGCAGCAATTCTGCCTCCAGGTGAGGCTGGGGGTGTTCCTGGTGAGATTGAATCCACTCTTCCCCGGGTACCAGCGGCTCTGGAGCCATGGCAACAGCACAGAAATTCCCACCTGGGACATTTCCCGAGAGCTCAGCCTGGGATAAATAAATTTATCTGGATGGAAATTGTGAAATAAAACCAGTTCAGGTCTCCATCGCACGCTCGTGGTCACAGCAGCTGCAGAGATGCACGTCACATCGTGCAGAGGCACAAAAATATAAATATGGAACCAAACAACACCACCAAAAAACACCACCAAATAACACATTTTTATGCTAAAGAACAATTTTTATCCAGTCACACAAATTTTGGGGGAACAGCACCAAAACTGCACATTTCCATGAAGTGTTCTTAATAAAAATATATAAAAAAATAAAAATATAAAGGGATGGGGTTTCTCCTCCCCCTTCTGGAAGGATTTTTTGCCAAGGGTTTCGCAGGTTTTTGTGAAGAGTAAAAAGTCAATGAACTTTGTTATCATTCAATATTTTCATCAATCACCTTCATTTGGACCAGCTGCTTCTCTGAGACCTCCAAAGGCTCCCTTGTGACCTTTCTGAGAGCACAGCACCTGTCTTGGGGACACATTTGGGGACAAATTTAGCATTTGGGACACATCTCCCACCTGGCATTGTCCACCCTTTCTGCTGCTCAGAGCATGAGCCAGAACATTGTTGCTGTTGTGAGAGAGAGGAGAGCAGGCTGAAGCTTTCACAAAAACTTCATTTTTTTTATTATTTTTAAAATTTAAAAAAAATATATAAATTTATAAAAATGTGTTTATAAAAATGGTTAAAATTTTAAAATGCCCAGTATTTATAAAAATCCTTGAAAAATCAGCCTCTGAGGCTGGACAAACCACAAAACTCCTGCAACAAGGGAATCAGAATTTTTTATTAGCTCCAAGACATAAATCAACAGCTGGTAAGAAAATTGCATTCCCAAAAGCAAAGAAACATTTTTCTTGCCATTTACTGACCATAATTATGGCCCAGTGAACTGGGATAAGCACAGAGGGACCACCTTTACCTGCTTTTTCCAATAATTTTCCCCCTTTTGAGAAGAAGAAAGCTTGCAGGGGATTCAAATTTCTATATTTCTCATTTCTGTCACAGAGAACCTCCACCAAACTCTTCCTTTTAAACTCAGATCGAGAGACTATTTAACAAAACCTTACCCAAGGAGAATCCCAGTCTATCCTCAACCAGCAGCTGAAAATTCCCTTTTGGGCAGCTGAGATGAACCTTAGACTTCTCCTGCTCATCCACCCATTAAAGCTCACATTCAAATCAAAGTTTAAAATTTAACAGCTCCTTGCTAACACAAACCTCAGCTCAAGTTCCGAGTGAGGACTAAAAATCAGAGAAATCAGAGTTTTTACAAAGCCCTCTTGTCTTCAGCACAAACTGTTCACTACAGAGTGATTGTGTCAAAAATAAAATAATCCCCCAATTTTTGTTTTTTAAGGCAGCAAAGCTGTTAATTCACTGAAATGCTCCAAGAGGCTGAAATGCAGAGCCTGTTTTTTGTTTTATGGTGTTTTTCGAAGTTGTTTTATGGGTTTAATGGTGTTTTATGGTTTTCTAAGTGCATTTAGGAATAACCTTTGAAAATGGTGGATATATGCAATTGATGGTATAAATTATGGTAATAATTTGTGTTATAGCAGGGATAATGAAAGGTGGGATTTGAACTGAGGAACACATCAGAATTCACTGATTTTGTCACACTCAGAGCTGGAGAACCAGGGGTGAACCTGAAATAAAATCCATAAAATCATTCCTTGATGGAAAAAGTTAAAAAGGGGCAAGCAAGGAGGAGTTTTTTCTTCACTCTGCTCATCCATTTCACCTCCAAAAAAATCACCCTGACCCTCCCCAGCTGCCAAGCAAAACCTTTCACCAACATCTCATTGACAGCAATACCCTGAACCTGCAGCAGAACCCATCAGAAAACCATATCTGAATATGCGAGAATTAATGAAAATTAAATGACGAATAACAAGAATTAATAAGAATTAACATGAATACATTGTTCAATGCCACTGACAGGCCGGATCTCCGATGGCCCAGTGGCAAATATTTGCTGAGCCAGATAAGATCAGCAGCACTGCAGTGCCCAGGCGTTTGTAAATCAGACACTCTTGACATTCTGGGGTGACTGCTCACCCTAAAGCACCAAATAGGGAAAGGCAAATAATTTTCAGAGAAAACCACAAATTAACTGCACAAGGCGGTGAGGTCAGCCAAAAAAATACCAGAAGCTGGTGGAATCACAGGCACTTGGCACAGCTGAGCATAAACAAATGGCAAAAAAAAAAATAATATACTGCAGTCGAGCAAAACAGCACGTCAGTGCCCCAGGAGAAGTGGCTGGAGGAAAAAATTCACTTTTTTGAGAGCACTTTAGGTCCCGTTTGAACTTGCAGGTTCAAAAAGGGAAAAGTTTCATTAACTGAGTTGTTCCCAAGGCATCTTTTGGGTGCTCTCACTTTCGATGAGGGAGAGCGATCCGCAGAACGGAACTTTGTGCCTCGTGGGCTTTCCAAAGCCACCAAAAGAGGCAAGCTTTCCATCTGATATCCCCTGCCCAAAAACCTCAAATAACCACTCCAGCCACAACAGAACTTAAGGGGAACAAAAGAGAATTTGCCTCTTCCAGGATGAAATCCCAGTGCGCCGACCAGTTTCCTGCACAAACGAGATTTGAATGAGAATTGGAGCAAAAAGGAACAATCCTGCACCGCACTTCCCAATTCTGCAGCAGAGGGAACTTCCCCAAGCCAACAGAGGGAACGTGGAAGTTCACAAAAGGCTGAAAAAAGGGAGAAGTGCAGCATTTGGAGCTGCATCTTTGTGCAGATTCCTCGAATGGTGTGGCCTGGGGTGACTCAAAACTCAACCCAAGCAGCGTTTCATGAGCCACACCAAGCAGTTCTCCTCCTCCCCAGGTGGATTTAAAGGTCAGTAAGGACACCCCATGGTATTACCAACAGACACAGCCCACTTGGATCACTTTTTCTTAACAGCAGAGCGCTCTATAACCTTTATCTTGCATTTTTTGGTTTTTTATTTTCACAATTAGCAGTTTTTAAGAAGAGAAAAACAAAAATCACATTGCTTAGGGTTCTTTTTCCCTCTAGAAATACACAATATTCTTCATAGGTGTGGAAGCAAGAAAAAGGGCAAATTTATTCAGAAACACTCAGAGTGAATTTCAGTTAAATGAAGGAAGCAAAAGCAATTATGCGGCTACCCGAAATTAAAGGTTCATTAGCCTTTAATCAGCCACGTCAAAATATTTTAAGCTATTTGTTTGCAAACAATATTTTTGCCAAAGTTTCAACAACCATCAGCAGTTCACTGTCGAATTGATCGACTCACTAGAGCAACCAAGAAGGATTTTTTTTTAAGGCAAAAAGCCACGTACAAATAGTTCAGGACACACACTATATCAGTGGTCGACGTGAGCATATGCCCCGCGCATGGGAGCCTTGCCCCTCAAACTTCTGTCTATGGCCACGACTATGGAGAATAGGATAATATAATGGGATATTTAGCTGATAAACGCTTCCCACTATTTGCTGTTGACATACATAGAGAAACACTCTTCCTGACGTTTGGAGTTGGGATCGTCAATCTGATATAGAGTAGCTATCATTTCTATGTGCTGTACGAAGTGCACAACTGCCTAGGATTTTATGTCAATGAACACTTCATGTGCGCACAAAGCACATAGAGTATGTGCTATATATCTGAGCTGGGATAAGATGAAGTCTTGATAAATATAACTAGTCTATTTTATCTCAACAGAATGCCGAGATGTTTAGCCAACTTGCGGTATGGCAACTAGACAATTCCTTTTCCACTAATCAGCGGTTGGATACCTCAGGCCAACAGAGAGAGAGGCTCGCTCTATATGTCCCAACTCTCTCTGTAATTGATTATTAAACTTGAACCATATCAGCACCTGCCCAAACATATGCGACAGTCGCTATGCTGGGAATGGCTTGAGATTAGCTAAAGTCAAGGGCCTGTAATAATGGATTCTTGCTCTCGACAGAAAGCCTATAAATAATGAAATCCATATGTGATCAACTCCCTGATGCCCACATCAATAAGGTAGGCAGCGAGATAGCACCACACACAGCACACACTGCTCTCTAGCAGCATGCATTCGTGAAGAAATTGATAACATTGTCTAATGTTTAATATATAACACACTCTATATTAAACTAATGTGTGCACTCTGCTAGCCGAGAGAAGTCGTAACCCATTTAAATAAATAAAGATGTGCAGTCATATACTAAAGATGTAATGAGCTAATATATAAGATGACCTACTGCTGTATAAATAAAATAAGTAATAATTTATCAAAAGCTGTGATGGTGCAAATATATCCATTGGTATTCTGAATGTTTTATAAGGAGTTATAATAAATAAACATCTTAAAAACTTTAATGCATAGGGTGCCTGCATCGAGGGTAAGCACTGATTCATTAAATGCAAGTGATGCAAAGTTTACTATACGAGTTGGTATGTGAGGAAGGATAAAGAATATACTTTGTAGTGCCAGAGAACATTCTAGAAAGTGTTACTTATATTATAGAGGGTAGAGATTTTAAGAACAGTCTATAAATAAATCAACTTCAAAAAATTTGTGCACCATGTGCGCAGGTCTATCAATATTTATAATAAGCTCGTCGTGCAGGATGTAAAGAATTCTATAGCAAACGTATAAAGATAATGCTTCAAATGGCTAATAAACCTTATAAAGTATTAATATATAGAGCACTTATCCTTATTTTACACTTTTGACAATCCAAGTTCCCATCTCTGTAGAAAGGATAGATGTATAATACCTACTCTAGATTAACTAGGGATTTGTGATATGGTGCAAGATGCAGAGTATTGGGTTTTCCTTTTTGCTCCAATTCCTCATTTACAAATCTCGTTTTGTGTCAGGAACTGGTGCCGCACTGGATTTCATCCTGGAAGAGGCAAATTCTCTTTTTTCCCCGTTAAGTTCTGCTTGTGGCTGGAGCTGGTTATTTGAGGTTTTTGGGCAGGGGGATATCAGATGTGAAAGCTGTTCTGCTCTGCTTTTGGTGGCTTTGGAAAGCCCACGAGCACAAAGTTCCCGTTCTGTGGTGTCTCCCCTCATCTGAAACGTTAGAGCACCCAAAAGATGCCTTGGGAACAACTCATTAATGAAACTTCTCCCTTTTTGAACCTGCAAGTTCAAACGGGACCTAAAGTGCTCTCAAAAAAGTGAATTTTTTCCTCCAGCCACTCTCCTGGGAGTCCTGACGTGCTGTTTGCTTCGACTGCAGATTATTATTTTTTTTTGCCATTTGTTTATGCTCAGCTGTGCCAAGTGCCTGTGAATTCCACCAGCTCTGGTATTTTTTTTGGCTGAACCTCACCGCCTTTGTGCAGTAATTTGTGGTTTTCTCTGAAAATATTTGCCTTTCCCTATTTGTGTGCTTTAGGGTGAGCAGTCACCCCAGAATGTCAAGAGTGTCTGATTTACAAACAGCCTGGCACTGCAGTGCTGCTGATCTTATCTGCTCAGCAAATATTTGCCACTGGGCCATCGGAGATCCGGGCCTGTCAGTGGCATTGAACAATTAATTCATGTTAATTCTTATTAATTCTTGTTAATTCTCATTAATTTTCATTAATTCTCCATATCAGAATGGTTTTCTGATGGGTTCTGCTGCAGGTTCAGGGTATCTGCTGTCAATGAGATGTTGGTGAAAGGTTTTGGCTTGGCAGCTCGGGAGGTCAGGGGTGATTTTTTTGGGGTGAAATGGATGAGACGAGAGAAAAAACTCCTCCTTGCTGCCCCTTTTAACTTTTTCCATCAAGGAAATTTTATGATTTTATTTCAGGTTCACCCCTGGTTCTCCAGCTCTGAGTGTGACAAAATCAGTGTAATTCTGATTGTGTTCCTCAGTTCAAATCCCACCTTTCATTATCCCTGCTATAACACAAATTATACCATAATTATACCATCAATTGCCATATATCCCATTTCAAAGGTTATCCTAAAATGCACTGGAAAACCATAAAACCCCATAAAACCCCATAAAAACAAATCAAATACACCATACA
>CM019214.1:123450831-123485824 GCA_009741485.1 Malurus cyaneus samueli
TCGAGTGTATGAAGATTCTACTTCTTGGGTTTTTAAATTGGTTTTTTTGTTTATTTTTTCGCAGCTTTTCCCCTCCCCATGGCTTGAGCGGTGTAACTACCGGTGAGAAATGACTGTTAAATCACACCATTTCTTCATTGAGAATTGATCTTTCTCGTTCTGTGGGAACTATGGGTTGTATTCAGGAGCAGAAATGGTTTGTAAAGCTCATTTCCGATGTGTTTTGTTGTTGTATTGTCATATAGCGGGCAAATAAATTTTCATGGTTTTGTCTGTATTCAGATGTTTCCCCCAAGCATTGGCGATTTTGGTATTAATTTAAATTTTTTTCATACAAATTATTAAAAATAGGTCTTCCCCAGAGTAACACTAGTTTTTGAGTTTTGTTTGGATGTTTTGTTGAAAATACAAATAATGAGCGCTGACCCCAGCCGCCTGGAAGATGTGCAGGTGTCTATAGCCATAAAAATAAATCTTTTCACGCAGCCCTTAACACAGGAATGTCCGCAGGGACTTCAATTTTCCTCAGCCCCATAAGCTGCCCCAAATCAATGTATTTTTATTGGATGATATCCTCTTTGGATTGTTGGGTAAGGACCTATTTTTATTTTAATTGATGATGATTATTTGCTAGCACCAAATAATAATACTTATTTGTCGCGCTCTCGCTAGAGCTACCTCGACCCACATAAGATACTGCATTCACTCATTTCCCTACTCCTTAGACTTCCTCGACCGCTCTCAGGAACATTAATATTTTCTCTCAACTTGAAAGAATTTAAGACATGGTTTAGGAATCCTGGATACTTAATTCCGCGCCACACCCATAGATTGAAAGGAGCATGGCTGAAGATAGGCATATTAAATGCAGATATATCTTCTTTAAATTAATTCTGGTCAGCATTTGCCCGAAGATTTTAATTATAACTACTCTTGGTGGTCTATGTTTGATGACATGTTTCCACGATCGGATGGTCCCTTGTAGGGAAGTGAGCAGCGTTCCCTAACCCATAACGGACTACCAGGCAAAACGCGAGGGTACATTCAGTCAGTCTATTCTCCCACTCAGATACCTAACCCATTTGCTCTATCAAAAGATATTTAGGAGGAACACTCAAATCGAAGGTGATTATTAGCGACAGTACCATGATATATATTAAAAAAAAGACCCAATAGAGAGAGCCAACAAATTATGCACGAATGCTGGCAGCCAGTACATATTATGTAAGAGCAAGCAACCCGCTGGGCGTCATGCATTCACCAACCAGCACTTTGCTAACAGGGTATGGTCAAATTGGTCTGCCGCAGCTGATAATGTTGTGGTGCGTTTCTCTTGACGGTGTCAAGAAGCACTTTGTCAGACCCATTTCTCAGGGCTTCAAGATCCTAGCACCAATCACTGGGCGGTGATGTCTATCGTAACAATAAAAGAATAGCATCCGCTCTAGAAATCAAATCTATTCATGGCCATACGGGTTCTAGCCTCCCGAATAGGTAAACTGTCGTAACATAAACGATAGAATGTATCTATGTTTTTTTTCCATGCCCGCTGCACCACTCAGCTCGGAACTAAAAACGGCCACACTATGGGATAGAACTGCCGTCGCTCACTAGTCACACAGCCAGATGGAACTCCCAAATGAAAAGAGAGCCTCTTACTCCAACAGACAAACACCGGAAAGTCGCATCTGAGCTCTATATAGACTGCTAGCCTTCCCAGGCGACATGATCTGTTAAATTCCTGTAGCTCTCTCATGCCCCTGGGTCAGGTGGAATTCACACCTGAGGAAAGCAGGAATTAGAGAGGCATTAGAATGCGCGGACACAATACATCTGAGAGAAAGAAAACACATGCAAAAAAAGGCAATTTTCTAGTCAAACCAGCAAGGCTATCATTTTGGCCCCCATCACGACCTCCAGACTGGCACAAAAATGGAGCTGAGGTTGACACATCACGCTTGCGAAAAAAAGAAAAAAAAATCCGAGTCCCCAAAAAAACAATCAACGTCCCTCAATTCTCACATAGTTAGAACAGACAGTATTGTTCCACAGCCATGCTCGTATTTATTGTCCTCCCCTCTGCCTCTCTCAAACGAATCCAGCTTCTTTAACAGGAATACCCAAAAGCTCCGTGGTGCCTGTAGACTGCTAGGAGGGACCTTGTTTCTTCAGGATGGACAAAATAATCGATTCAAATCTCCCCCCCTAATCTGTGTGATTTGCAGGCAGAGAACATGGGGGTGTGGGTGTGAAAGGCCTTTCACTTTTATTAATTTAGTTATCTATATATATTATATGATTTTATAATCCCACTTCACCACTTTTCTGATTCTGGGGACGTTCCCGAGAAGTCGATCTGGTTTTTTCCATTCTCCAGAGTATTTTTCTTCAGTTTCTTCAGAGGAGCGGATGGAACAATCCAGTCCTTTTTTTGGCAGGGTGCCCGCCCCAAAAGCTGGATGGTTGTGACGCTGTCTAACCAATTTACCGTGCTCAGCCTCTGAAAGAGTCTGAGGTGAAATGGAATTTTTTTAAACTTTCATCCTCTTTTCTTTCTTTTTAACGAGGCCTTTAAATGGGCGGCCTTTTTTTAATGGCACATGGCAGGATTGCAGTTTTTCTGGGCAGAGAAAGGAAGCGGCACATGGAGAGCAGTGACGATAATCTGCTGGCCCGCATGGATTTCTTCTTGACCTTCTCGAAGTTCTTCCGCTGACCCTGCAGAATTAAAGAAAAACGTTTGTTATTATTTTTTAATGCTCCACTGTAACGGGTTATTGGTCAGAGTCGTGAGAAGAAAGACTTTGGGTTTCTTTTCGAACCTGTGTTCCACAGATAATTAGGTTTGACGGTTCAACGATCAGGTTCCTTTCCCCAGAGATAATTGATTCCCAGTCTTGTGTGCTTTAATGCTGTCGTGTTTCCTTTATTAAATTCCTAAACGGAAGAATACCAAAACAATTTAAGTGGAAGCATTTTCAGCGATTGGCTGTTTCTTGTCATGGAATGTTGTTTTTAAAGCCCAGAAAAAAAAAGACTGAATTCCAAAATGACCAACTCGACTGATGGCACCGGCAACCTTACGCTTCTAGTGGATTTTTTTTTTTTCCCGCCTTACAGCTTGATGAGTGGGTTTGCAGCAGTTGGGTCCCGCAAATCACGCGAGGCAGCTACTTTATAAAAACAATTGTCCAAGGCACTCAGTATTTATTTTGATATTCAAAGCTTAAAACCTGCATACGAGCACCAGACCCAGGAAGAAAACCAAATTTCCCCGCAACCGCCAAAGGTCTGGAATTTTGGATTTGAAAGAATGGATGTGTTATTAGTTGGATTTATGGTATTTTGTTGTTGGATACGGGACATGGGAAATCGCTTGGTTCGGCTGGGCAGAACTTCGCACCAACGCACCCCGAGTGCTTTTTTGCCTCGTGCCTTGGATTTTTTTTAATTTTGGATTCTTCCCAGGAAGGAGTTTTTTCCCTGATACTCGGCCGCTGCATTATTGCTTGGGCATCCACCGAGCGCCTTGGGGTCAGGGGGTACCTTTACTTTTTTTTTTTCTTTTTTACATTTTTTTACTTCCCGCTCTTTGGCAAGCCGTCTCTCCAACATTTTATCTCCAACTCATTTTAATACTCACCATTCACCTTTTGTCCCACCATCATTCTATGCTCTCCACTTTTTTCTTCTCACTATCTTTTCTACCCCAACTCATTTCTCTTCCCACCATCACTTTTTGTCTCCCTTAATTCATTCTGAAGCACATCCTGCTCTTCCACACCCACGCTCCTCAAGAGGCCCCCCGAAGTTGGCAAGGGAACAACCGGTCTGAGAAAGGTACAGCGGTCCTGCTGTGAGAAATGATGTTGGCCATTTTCTCGTGTGCTTCCAGGCCTCCCCAACACATTGTTCACTCTCACTCGGGGATCACCCGCTCCACTCCCCAATTTCAGGCTGCCAGCCCGAGGAAGCAGAGCCTGGTGAAGGCGAGCAGTCCAAGGAGCACAGGAGAAGCCCGAAAAGGGTGCACCGGTAAGCTCGTTATTTTCGCTGTTCGACACGCCCAATGCTTTCAAAAAAAAAGGGCTGCAGAGGAATTTTTCGGAGCACCAGGTCCCGGGAGAGCGGGAAGCCAGCCCTTAAGCCCATTCTTAGTGTCACTGCCTCCACTCCGCAGCAGCGGTGCTCTGCCAGCATCCTTGGTCCCACTCGATGGAACAGAGAATGAGCACAACCCCCTCTTTTCCTTCCTTCCCACCTTTGCCTCCAGCGCAGCACTCGCAAATTTTCCACCTGCACTCGTGTGCCCTCTTGCCCATCTTCAAACCCTCCTCAGCGGCCTGGCTCTCAGTCAGGAGAGCGGGTCGGGGACAGGAAAGATCAGAAGGGCTGAGTATAAGGAGGTGCCAGCGAACACTTTAGCCGTGAGGCGGTCATTATGTTCCATCTACCTTTGCTGTCGCCATTTAGACGTTTCTGCTTCTGCTGGACCTGGCAGGTGACCTGAGGCGCGGGGGAGGGAGGGAGGTGAGGGGAAGTTGAGACAGGGAAGTCGAGGATGAAAGAACACGCGGACAACCACTCGCGGGGAGTGAGAAATGGGACATTGAGACCCGAGCCTCTCCTTTCTGCGCCCCCAGGGAAGGGGAGGAGAGGCATCTCAAGGGGGATGGTTTTGCGGGTTGGGAATTTGTTTGGAGCTGAGTCATTGCCATGCCCCAAATTCTCTCGTTGCCACGGGGTCTCGTCTGATTGCTTGGGAAACACACGCACCTCTCCTCTCTCTCTCCTCCTTCCCTCTCTCTCCGTGGCTCTGCAGGAGCCGGGGACCGCCCACTCCTCCATCAGGCTGCTCTTGTGCCCCTCACGCGGGAGGAGACGTTGCCCCAACCCCCGAATGGGACAGCGAACGGGGGGGGTGGGGAGGCAGCGGGGTTCGGGTTCTGGCAGTGTAGGAACGGGAGAGCGCTCGGACACGAAGGGGGATGAGGGACAACAGGGAGTGACAGGGGACAGCAGGCAGGTGATAGCAGCGCTGGTTGTGTGGTGCACGCAGCATACCGACACGGCGACACGTCGCGGGCAGCGAGGCGAGGTGCTGGCTGGTCCGCTGAGCTCACTACTAACAACCTCGCGCCGGCTGAGCGAGCAGTGACTCTTTGTGCCACCCCGGTTCGGCTGGGAGCCCCGGCGCCAGGCTAGGTGAGGCCCGCCGGCCAGCAGCATCGAGCGGCACCGTGCTGCGCGGCCTGCGGTTGGCGGAGCGGGACTCGTGGCCCGTTTCCCCGGCTTCTCCGCGTCTCCGGCTGTCGGCTCCGGTTAAATCAGCCTGGAGCCTGGGGGCAGCCCGGATCGCTGCTCGACAGTCCCAGAGGCGCCTGGCACGGAGCCCGGGCATTTTGTCGGTGGGGAGCGATGCAGGGCTCGAGGCACTCCAGAGCCTCTGAGGGCGGGGAGCAGACCGCCTCAAAGTGCTTATTATCCCTGCAGGGAGCGCGCATGGCGACGAAAACGGGATTTACAGCTCGCTTTCAGGGTGGAGGGCGGCTCAGGTCTTGGTTTAAAACACGGGCACCGTCACCATAGAACTGAGGGCACTCGGGCTTGTTTTTGTTTACTGGTACTGCCCACCACGACCCTGAGGCGCAGTCAGGCTTGTTAAATAAAAGTGGTGGACACTGCATCCACAGAACCCCTGAGCGCTCAGGCTCTGTAAAACGGGCACTGCACCCCGTGAGGCTAGCTCAGCCTTTCTAAACCAGCTGCCACCTCCCTGTCCTGAAGGCACTCAGCTCTGAAAATCAGGCCTTGCCACGACAGACTGAAGGGCGTGCTTTAATTGGTCCTGCCACCCTCCTGAAGAGCGATCGTTCTGTTAAAACCACAGCTCTAACCCCATACTGAAGGCGCTCGGCTCTGTACTTCACTGTTGCCCCTAAAGGGCGCTGCTTTTTTAAATCCACAGCACTGACCCCTTGACCCTGAGGGCAGTCATCTCTAATACAGCGATGCACTTCCTGCGGGGCAGCTCAGGCTCTGCAAAATGGCAATGCCCTCCTGAAGGAGGTCAGCTTTCTTAAAACTCAGTTTCTTAACCCAGCCTCTGCCCCCGCAAGGTACCTCCGTCTGTTAAATGGACACTCTGCACCCTTGAGGAGTCGGGCTTGTAAAACGGGGGGGCATGCCCTGCCATGGCGAAGGAGTTTTCATACTCCAGAGGCGGACCACCCAGTTCTCATTCGATATTTCACAGCCTGGCTCAGCTGGCTGGATGGGAGGGACCAGTGCTCCCTGCAGTGAAACCAATGTCCTGTTCCGACAGGTACCAGTGCTACAGCTCTGAAAAGCCCCAAGATGAGGGTGAAAATGGATTACTTCACTCCTCTTTCTCTTTTTAGAGCTAAAATGGGGCCTTCTTGGCATGGCAGGTGAGTTGGAGGCAGAGGAAGCTGTACTGGAGGCAGCAGTGACGAATTCCTGATAGCCCAGTCATGGATCATTCCAGGTGGGAAAACGCACTCCGAAAAAAGATAGGTGTCAGCACAGAGAGAGCCTGTACCTGGCAAACAGAAAAATGGAGAGCTCTGCCCTGTGTTTGTGAATGCATTAGCAGTTCTGCGTGCATTGCACACAGGCAGAGATGAGCAGCGCTGCAAATGATCTATTGGGAGATGGGTAATGTGGGGAAGGAATTGTTCCTGAGAGGTGGGAATGCCCCTGGGAATGGATTTTCCAGAGAGTGTGGCATGGCCATGGCTCCCTGTAATGCCAAACCAGGCTGACAAGTTTGGAGCCCCTGGGCAGTGGGATAGTGTCACTGTCATGGTGGGGTGGCATGGAAATGGGTCCAAAGATGGTCTTACTCCCAACCGATTTCACGGATTCATAGAAAAATAATAAACAGAGAGATGTAAAAGCAAATCCTCATGAGACTATAAATTATCACTCCTAGAAGACGTCCAGTACGCACACAGTCTCACCCAAAACCGCAAATCCTACCACAGACTGAGACGATCTTGCTCCAATCCACATGCTTTCTGAGCACTTTTGAATGTCGCTATATGACATATTAATCATAATTACTGTAATGTTTAAATTGCATAACGGCAGACGTGGCGAGGCGCGGAAAAAAAAAAAATCAACCACACGCTTTTTGGTTTCAGGCAAATCTGGACCTAATTTGACTTCAAAGTTGAACTTCCCGTTGCGCCTCTCTACACGGGTCTTGGTGTCGCAGTCCTGACTTACAGCAACAGGAAAATCTCCGAGGTAGCTCAACGTGTTGGGAAGGGAACGCCCATGCGAAATGCTGGTTAGGAGGTTCTGGCTCTTAACCTAGCCCAGCCACGGGTCGTGTTGACCGGGGTCGAGACTTCTTAATTACTCAAAAGGATATGTTAAAATTTAAACATTCCTTTTTATACCATTGCTCTGCCTTCACCAGTCCCCAATTCCTATCGCGGCATCTCAGGGCTCACCCCCCGGGGCAGCCTCACCTTCCCGCGTGACTCAAACATTCCACTTTCTCCAAGGCCGCACGCAGTGCACGAAGGGCTGGAGAGGTCAGACGGATTATTGCAGGACAAGGCTCGCTGTGCCTGCAGGCAGGCATTCACCTGCTGCCTGCGGAGGGCGGGGGTAGGGTACCAATCCAGCCATTTGCTTCACATGTAAAAAAAAAAATTAATAATAGGAGGAAAGGTGCCGGGGTAGCGACAGTCCCCAAACAAGGAACAAAAAAAAAAAGCCCACAAACTCCCCTTTTGGGTGTGTTGAGCATGCCAAAAAATGTTTGTAAGTGACAGAAAACCAGTGGGGGGAAATTGACGGATCAGGAAGATGTTACGGGTGGGAGAAGGACTGCTGCGAGTGTGAGGATTGGAAGGAGCGAGAGGCTGAGTTTGGTAGACCTCGTTAGTGTTTGTACAGATCCCCGGGCCTGGGCAGGAGCGGTATGCCGAGTGTCCCGCCAGTCTAGCAGCGCTCTTGCAGCGCTGCCGGGCCCGGCGACGCCTCACGCATTGCGACGGGCACATCTCTTTCCCTTGCGCAAACTCGAGGCGCTCCCCTCTGCGTGGCGGCAGTGGGAGTCACATGAGGCTTCTTTTCAGAAAAAAAAAAAAAACAATGGTATTTCGCTCTTCTGCGGCATGTGGGGCTGTAGTCCCTGCCAGAGCAGGACGTGCCGGGCCATTTTGGTCGGCTGCGGATTTTGTCAGTGGCGCGAGGCTCGGGCCTGGGGAGGGAGGAAAGTGGAACAGCCGCACGCACTGCAGCTTGCTCGGGGAGCAGGAAAACCCTCTTCAAAAGGGAAGCATAGTCCTTGGCGAGAGCTTGGGGCAATGGAGGAATTGGGGGACAGGGAACGGAGGGGCAGCGTAAACCCGGAGGGCGGGCGCTCGGGGGCCTTCAGTATGCTTCTACTGCTCGCTTCTCTTCAGGACCTCCTCTCTTCCACTACAAACATCCTTTCCACGCTTCGGGCTTTTCCTCCTCATTGTCTGCTGTTCGAACTAACGTCCTTTTTTGTCCCCAATTAACTACCCCCCCAGCAAAGATCCCCCCGTCTCGGCGTGCTTACGCAGGAAATCCATGTACTGGATGCCTGAGGAATTCCCTTTTCATTTGCTGCTGAACTTCATCAAAGTTCTGATTGTGCTTCATGCCCACTTGCAGCTTGAAAAGGCGGAGACGTCATGCGTGGCAGGTATGACCTTCAATTTTGCCTTAGAGCAAGAGGTGCTTGCTGAATTTCGATTGGCTTGAAAAATCTCCCCCACACAGCCAACACCTGAACGGGATGAGATTATATCCTCAGGATTTATGCTGAATGCAGACTGTAGTCGGTGTTTTTAAAGCAAGCCCCAGAACTGTAGGATTTCGTTTCTGTCCAATTCAAGCTATCTTTGGGAACAACACCTGCGTCTTGGGGATTGAGTGATTCTGGTTTATCTGGGGATCGAGAATAGAGTTTATATTCCCATCTGGATACTGTGGGGTTCTTCATGCCTATCTCAAAATACTCTTAAAAAACTTCGTCAGATAATGCAAAGAACACACGTGCGTGTTTTTTGGTCTGGCTGCAGAAAAACCATAGAGGATGACTGCAGGGGAGGAATGATCTGACTCCCTTCCTCTGACCGGACGGCAGAAGAGCGCTGAGCCAGGGGGCCAGGGACATTGGGGTGCCTGGAGATTTCAGTCAGGCCCTGGGCTCTCAGCTTCTCTGCACATTTCGGGGGCCTCTCCAGCGCCGCTCGCATCAACGGGATGACGGGCTGAGACAGGGAACTTAGTGAAGGCATGCCCTGCAACCACAGTTCCTTGGGGAACCCAAATCACCCGGTTTCTCGGGAACAGCGCTGCACAAGTGAGGTTAATAGGAATTGGATGTTAAGACTCCTGAATCATAGGGAAAGCTTTAATTTGCTGGAGTTTTGCGCCCCACGTTCCCCAACGGGCAGCCTTTTCAGTGGTCTGGAATACAGCCCGGGAGGTTCAGTGAGAGCAGCACCCAGCGGCGGTTTGGGAAGGAGGGAGGGCAGGACAAGGGAAGGGGAAAGGGAAGGGAAAGGGAACAGGGGTAAGGGGAAAGGGCAAGGGAAAAGGGAAGGGGAAGGAAAGGAGGAGGAAGGAGGAAAGGAAAGGGAGGAAAGGAAGGAAGGAAAGTGAAGGAAAGGAAGGAACAGAAAGGAAAGGAAAGGAAAGGCAAAAGGAAAGGAAAGAAAGGAAAGGAAAGGAAAGGAAGGAAAGGAGCAAGGAAAGGAAAGGGGAAGAAAGGAAAGGAAGAAAGGAAGAAGGAGAAGGAAGAAGGGAAAGGAAGCGAAAGGAGGCAGCAGAGAGCTTAGGGGAAATATTGAGGTTAGGAGGAGAAGAGGGGGAAAAAGCGATTGGGCTCAGGACAGGGCTTGGCTCGGTGCATCCCAAAGCCCGACCTTGTCCAACACCGCTGCCACCTTGTCCCAATGCACAACATCCTCTGCACAGGGAGGCGAGGAGGGAGATGGGGACAGCGGGGAGGGCGAGAAGAAAGGCAGAGGCAGCGAGCAACTCACCGGTTCAGTCATCGGCTCACGAACAGGGTCAGTCCAGCCCCCGCACCTGGGCGCGCGGGGGAGGCAACACCGCTGGGCTCAGGAGGAGACCCGGCGGCGGTATAAACACGCACAGTGGCGCGGGAAAGCAGCCGAGCCGGGACTCGCATCCAGCGCGGACGGGGCACGGCTGCATGGGGGCGCTCTGGGTGGCTCTGTGGGCTGCTGCCTGCTGCTGCCCCCAGGCTGGCCCGGAGGAGGCGCGCTGATGGAGAGGAAAAGGCCAGGCTGGCGGAGCTCCCCGGGGGTGGGAGCATGTCTATCTCGCTCTCGGTTCTCTCCATCAGTTGCGATCATTTTAAGAGCTGCTGAGCTTTTTGACAGTTATGCTCTGGTGTGTGGTGGCGGGCACTCTCCTCCATTTCCAACTCTGCTTCTCTCTCCTCTTTTCCACATTTGTCTCTCCTTAGGCTGGCCTAAGGACGGTTTCCCTCTGGAGTAGCTTAATTTAAATCAACCACTACTGCACTCTAACTTGAGAGGCAAGTCCTTGGCCCAGCAGGACAAATTCATCCAGTTTTGGGTAATTTGGTGAAATTCGAGGAATTCAGCATAATTTTGTCTCCTTCTGTAATTTGGGGTTTGAGTGCACACACTCATCTCAATCATGGCTGCTCCATCTCGCCTCACCAACTTTGGATGTTTTAAGCCTAAGCCTTTATGACCCCCTTACTCAGCTCTGAATTTGTATTTCAAGAATGGTTTCAGCATTTGGGAACTATTTTCCCTGCTGTCACATCTGACGCATGATGAAATCCTGGGTGCTGTGGGGGTTTAATGTTTTTTATATTTTAGAGTTTTATTGTTCAACGAAGTGACAGAACTGCTGATTCTTCACACACAGTCAGCTTCCAACTGTGCAGGGACTCATTTTTCTGGTCACATCATAACAGCCAAGATTATTAATTTTAAATCTCAGAGATTCGAAGAATTTGCCAGCTTTTGCATCTGGACGCATGATGAATCTGGCTTGCTGTGGGTTTTTTTTTTTTTTTTGAGTTTTATAAGAGCTGGTGTTTTCTGCCAGGTAAAAAGGAATTGTCCTGGAGCTCAGAAATATGCAACGTGCAGTGACTCACCAGGCAAGAATGAACCTAAACCACGCAAAAACGACTCTTTACAGCAATCCCACTAAATTCCTACCTCCAAAAATACCAACATAATCTTTTCCCAGGATGAAGTTTAGTCCTCCGCCTACCCCGGCACGAGGCAGCAGAACCACATGTGGCAAGGGAGAGTTTTTTCTCAGCAGAGGCACGCAGGGGTGGCACAGCTGGTCTCCTGCGCAGGTTCTGCACCATGCAGCGTTCCACCCCCGCACCCCCAGCTCGGGAGAAAAAACGCCTGAGAGCCCCAACCCTCAGAGCAGCGAAAATGTTCAGTCTTCCCCAAACACACCTGAGCTGCACACGTCTTGGAATCACTCGCAGCCGCCTTGGTAAGATCCCGCTGGGAGGATCCAGCATCTCAGCTGTCGCGCTGTTCTTGTTTTTTTTTTAATCTCAGATCAATCTCAGCAACTCAGCAGCTCTTGATTTTGGCCGGGGCAGCTCTCTTCAGCACTTTGCCAGCTGTCCTGAGATGGCGGACTGTTCCTGCTCTGTGCTTCTCCTCCTCAGGACACCTCCTCAGACCTGCCTCCCAGGACGCCCTGCACCTTCGACACTGTTCAGGACAGTCCCTGCGCCCTTCCAGGACCCTGTTCCAGGACGCCCTGACCTTCCACGGTCCTGTTCCAGCGACCCCTGCACCTTCGAGACCTGTTCAGGCAGTCCTGGCCTTGCCAGGCACCTAGTTCAGGCAGCCCTGAACTTCCAGGACAGTTCCAGAGCCGCTCGCACTTCAGGACTGTTCCAGGGCACTGCCCCCTTCCAGGACCTGTTCCAGGTCACCCGGCCTCCTTTTTGCCCAGTTTTTTCATCTGCACCGCACTGATAAATTCTGGCTGCGTGGGTTTTTTTTTTAAGTTTTTTATTTAAGAGCTGTTTTTCAGTGTCAATGGAGAACTGCCTCCGAATTCATGAAACACCATCCAGAGCTTCAACTGTGCATGAGGACTCTTTTAAGTGGTCAACCACCACAAACCAGCAAAAAACCCTCTTTTCACATTTTTAGAAGTCTCAGAGATTCAAGATGAATTCCCAGATTTACTCTACTCAGCCTGGGTTTTTTTTTTGGTCTTTTTTTCCGAGCTGGTGCTTCAATCAAGAATTACCCGAACTGCCTCAGAATTCTTCACAACACCAGCTCGAGCTTCAAACCTGTGCAATGGACGACTTTATAGTGGTAACACTAAAACAAAGCCAAAAACCACCTTCTTTCTTCATTTTAGAAGTCTTAGCTTCAAGCTGTCTCAGAAACAATTTCAGCTGTGTTATTTGTAACAGCTAGTATTGTAATAATGGTATAGCTTATTTATAATTTGTATTAATCCATGTCCAGATTACATTAAAAATGTTTGAGCTGTTTTTTGTCGGTCTCTCTCGCACCAGCACATATCCAAAGGGAGTTGATCGTGCGCCTGAGGGAATTCCAACAGGCAATCGCAGCAAAAAAATCACAGAAAAGGCAATTTACCTGCCTACATGGATCATTTTTAGAGCATCAGCCCCATGAAACAGAGATTGTAATTAATTTGGTCCCAAAATGAGATGCAGTTGGGTTTCTGCGTCAGTCTGCTGGATCTGTCCTTCCGCAGGAAAGTCATCCATTCATCACCCACATTCTCATTTCAACCACCCTCTGAACCAGCAGCACTTCCATGTGATTCCCTGCTTGCCCCACCGAAATATTAAAAAACCCTGTAATTCCAGTGTGATGGGCATGAATCCCAGCAGAGGTGATGCTCTGAACAATCCTCTGTGCTGGCTTAAACACTGTCACCTGTCACTCAATTAGCAGTGTTCTGTTAATTAGCCCAGGCTCCACATTCCAGGCGGGATATATGCATGACGCAGAGAGAAAGGTGAGCTACAATCCCTTGATTTTGAGCAAAAACCCTCTTGGGATGTTATTGTTGCTCAGGGTCATCTGAAGTCTTCCCTGCTGTTCAGGGTGCGGTCATTGCCATTTCAAGCTGAAGAAAAGAGTTTTTGCTTGCTAAAACAATTTAAATTCACAATTTTTTTAGATGCTCTGCGAAATGCAAGAAAATAAATGGAACTGCGCTCCAGCACAAAGAACTCAGCAGATTCAGGCTCAAAAACTGAACACAAACTACAGCAAACTCTCATCAGTGGCTCTAGCAAAGCAACACTAAAATCATGCACAACAATAAACCATTAAAACTTGGTTTTTCAACAGCTTTGTGCCCATGCTGCAATTTGAAGTGGTCATTAATCACACCACACATTAAAAGTTCTCCTGGAACTTCACAGCGTTCTCACCCAGCTGCTGCACACAGGTTTCAGAATTCAGGACCCACACACCCAAAAACCATCAAGTGAAAAAATAAATCACCAGTTTAGTTGAGGGGGACCATGGCGACAACGTTTTTGAGGCGGCTCTTCCGAAGCGACCTTTTCGAATATTTCTTTGGATTTCTTCAATTCACCTTCCATGTTGTTTCCAGCCAGGCTCTGAGTCATCGGCCACCAGCCACAACCCCTGCTACTTGTCTCGCGGCAGTCCAAACTGGGTACAAATGTCTCCTGTCCCCAGGTTAGGTTGAAATGTTAATAAAAACTAGTTGATAGATTTATTTAATAGATTATTTTCTATATAAATAGCTGTCACAGTTCTGTACGACTGCCGCAGCCCCTCAAATCACTTGTCAGAGGCACGAGAATACAAATAAGGGACCAAAAAAACCCTCACAATAGAAGATGAGGGATTTCCCAAATACGGAAATCCAATAATACATTCCGTCTACTCAGCACCCACAGGCCAGGGCTGGATGACCTGGAAAGGAAATTCAGGGGCTGGATGCACTGTCCCACTTCAAAGCTGATGAAAAATGACACTTTTAGGCTATGACAAGAGCATTTAATCAATTTCTTGTTAAACAGCAGCCTTGCGAGGAAATGTAAAGAATAAAGCAGCGGCCTGAGCAGCTCTGGGCTGTTCCGGGAGCAGAGGACGACTCCCCTGTCTCAGCACAAGGGGCTCGGAGCGCCGGAGTTTTCCACCCGTCGTGGCTGGCTCGGGCTGCTGTGGTGCTGCCAGAGGACGAGCAGGGACGTCAGGGCTGGGAACCCGGGGACGCTAGGCTTTACATTAAATCTGGATCCAGAAAATACAGACAGGGCTGGGGAACACCCTGGGACAGGCTCAGCTTCAAATCTAGATCCCAGAAAATATAGACAGGGCTGGGGAACACCCTGGGACAGGCTCAGCTTGAAATCTGGATCCCAAAAATACAGACGGGGGAACACCCTGGGACAGGGCTCAGGGCTTGAACTGGGTCCCAGAAAATACAGGTCAGGGCTTGGGAACAACCCTGGGACAGGCTCAGCTCAAATGCAGAGCCCAGAAAATACAGTCAGAGATGGGGAACACTCCTGGGACACTCAGCTTCAAATCCAGAGTCCAGAAACACAGGCAGGGCTGGGGAACACCCTGGGAAAGGTTCAGCTTAAATCTAGACCCCAGAAAACAGACAGGGCTGAAGCACCCGGGACTCTTGAATATCCAGAGCCCAGAAAATACAGTCAGGGCTGGGGAACACCCTGGGACAGGCTCAGCTTTAAATCTAGATCCGAGAAAATACAGTCAGGGCTGGGGAACACCCTGGAACAGGCTCAGCTTCAAATCTAGATCCGAGAAAATATAGACAGGGCTGGGGAACACCCTGGGACAGGCTCAGCTTCAAATCCAGAGCCCAGAAACACAGTCAGAGCTGGGGAACACCCTGGGACAGGCTCAGCTTCAAATGCAGAGCCCAGAAACACAGTCAGAGCTGGGGAACACCCTGGGAAAGGCTCAGTATCTAATTCCAGACAGAAACACAGTCAGGAGCTGGGGAACACGCTGGCAAAGGTTCAGCTTTAAATCTAGAGCCCAGAAAATACAGGCAGGGCTGGGGAACAACCCTGGGACAGTCAGGTTTAAATCCAGACCCCAGAAAACACAGACAGGGCTGGGGAACCTCCTCTGGAACACTCACTTTGAAATCCAGATCACAGAAAACAGACCTTTGTGACCTGTGGAGCACTCAGCTTTATTACAGACCAAGAAAAACACAGACTTGCAGGGGAACCTCATCTGGAACACTCAGCTTGTAATCCAGATCAATAAAACACAGACGGGGCTGGGGAACCTCATCTGGGAAATGCTCAGCTTGAAATCCAGATTGAGAAAAACATAGAGATGGGGAACCTCTTCTGGGACACTCAGCTTGAAATCCAGATCACAAAAATCAGATCTTTGTGACCTGTGGAACACTCAGCTTTAAACCCAGATGAAGAATGGTTAAAATTTTAAAATGCCCAGTATTTATAAAAATCCTTGAAAAATCAGCCTCTGAGGCTGGACAAACCACAAAACTCCTGCAACAAGGGAATCAGAATTTTTTATTAGCTCCAAGACATAAATCAACAGCTGGGTAAGAAAATTGCATTCCCAAAAGCAAAGAAACATTTTTCTTGCATTTCTGAGCATAATTATGGCCCAGTGAACTGGGATAGAGCACAGAGGGACCACCTTTACCCTGCTTTTTCCAAGTAATTTCCCCCTTTTGAGAAGAGAAAGCATTGCAGGGATTCAAATTTCTATAATTTCTCATTTCTGCACAGAGAACCCTCCCACCAAACTCTTCCTTTTAAACTCAGATCGAGCAGACTTAACAAAACTTACCCAAGGAGAATTCCCAGTCTATCCCAACCCAGCAATGCTGAAAATTCCCTTTTGGGCAGCTGAGATGAACCTTAGACCTTCTCCTGCTCATCCACCCATTAAAGCTCACATTCCAAATCAAAGTTTAAAATTTAACAGCCCCTTGTAACACAAACCCTCAGCTCAAGATTCCGAGCGAGGACAAAAATCAGAGAAAATCAGAGTTTTTACAGCCTCTTGTCTCTTCAGCACAAACTGTTCACTACCAGAGTGATTTGTGCAAAAATAAAATAATCCCAATATTTTGTTTTTAGGCAGCAAAGCTGTTAAATTCACTGAAATGCTCAGAGAGGCTGAAATGCAGAGCCTGTTGTTTTATGGTGTTTCGAGTTGTTTTATGGGGTTTTATGGTGTTTTATGGTTTTCCAGTGCATTTTAGGATAACCTTTGAAATGGGATATATGGCAATTGATGGTATAATTATGGTATAATTTGTGTTATAGCAGGGATAATGAAAGGTGGGATTTGAACTGAGGAATGCAATCAGAATTTTACTGATTTTGTCACACTCAGAGCTGAAGAACCAGGGGTGAACCTGAAATAAAATCATCAAATTTCCTTGATGGAAAAAGTTAAAAGGGGCAGCAAGGAGGAGTTTTTTCTCTCGTCTCATCCATTTCACCCCAAAAAAATCACCCCTGACCTCCCGAGCTGCCTAGCCAAAACCTTTCACCAACATCTCATTGACAGCAGATACCCTGAACCTGCAGCAGAACCCATCAGAAAACCATTCTGATATGGAGAATTAATGAAAATTAATGAGAATTAACAAGAATTAATAAGAATTAACATGAATTAATTGTTCAATGCCACTGACAGGCCCGGATCTCCGATGGCCCAGTGGCAAATATTTGCTGAGCAGATAAGATCAGCAGCACTGCAGTGCCAGGCTGTTTGTAAATCAGACACTCTTGACATTCTGGGGTGACTGCTCACCCTAAAGCACACAAATAGGGAAAGGCAAATATTTTCAGAGAAAACCACAAATTACTGCACAAWGGCGGTGAGGTTCAGCCAAAAAAAATACCAGAGCTGGTGGAATTCACAGGCACTTGGCACAGCTGAGCATAAACAAATGGCAAAAAAAAATAATAATCTGCAGTCGAAGCAAACAGCACGTCAGTGCTCCCAGGAGAGTGGCTGGAGGAAAAAATTCACTTTTTTGAGAGCACTTTAGGTCCCGTTTGAACTTGCAGGTTCAAAAAGGGAAAAGTTTCATTAATGAGTTGTTCCCAAGGCATCTTTTGGGTGCTCTAACGTTTCAGATGAGGGGAGACACCACAGAACGGGAACTTTGTGCTCGTGGGCTTTCCAAAGCCACCAAAAGCAGAGCAGAACAGCTTTCACATCTGATATCCCCCTGCCCAAAAACCTCAAATAACCAGCTCCAGCTACAAGCAGAACTTAAGGGTGAAAAAAGAGAGTTTGCCTCTTCCAGGATGAAATCCCAGTGCGGCCACCAGTTCCTGGCACAAACGAGATTTGAATGAGAATTGGAGCAAAAAGGAACAATCTGCACCCACTTCCCAATTCTTGCAGCAGAGGGAACTTCCCCCAAGCCACAGAGGGAACGTGGAAGTTCAAAAAGGCTGAAAAAGGGAGAAGTGCAGCATTTGGAGCTGCTCTTTGTGCAGATTCTCGGAATGGTGTGGCCTGGGGTGACCAAAACCTCACCCAATAGCACTTTCAGAGCCAGCACCAAGCAGTTCTCTCCTCCCCAGGTGGATTTTAAAGGTCAGTAAACACCTCCATGGTATTACCCAAACACAACAGCCCACTTGGATCACTTTTTTCTTAACAGCAGAGGCTCTATAACCTTTAATCTTGTATTTTTTTTTGTTTTTTACTTTTCACAATTAGCAGTTTTTAAGAGGAAAAACAAAAATCACATTGCTTAGGTGTTTTTTTTTCCCTCTAAGAAATACCACAATATTCTTCATAGGTGTGGAAGCAAGAAAAAGGCAAATTTATTCACAGAAACACTCAGAGTGAATTTCAGTTAAATTAAGGAAAGCAAAAGCATTATGGGCTACCCGAAATTAAAGGTTCATTTACCTTTATCAGCCAACTCAAAATATTTAAGCTATTTGTTTGCAAACAATATTTTTGGCCAAAGTTTCAACAAATCAGCAGTTCACTGTCGAATTGATTCACCTCACTAGAGCAACCAAGAGGAAGTTTTTTTTAAGGCAAAAAGCAGAATTTTTACCTCAGTGCTGAGCAGGGCTGGGGAGCCTCCCATCATTTGTTCCAGACTGTGAGATAAATTATGGGGATTTTATCTGAAAAACCTTCACAGCTGCACAGCTGGCACTTTTCTGAGCTGGGATGGGATTTTTCTGATAATAAACTTCATTTTGAATGTGTTAGAAGCATTTTAGGGTTTAGGCAAGAACCTCCAGCTCCACAGCACTGATGCTTTTCTGAGCTGGGATGGAATTCTGATAATAAACTTCATTTATCCAACAAAATCCAAGAGTTTTGCATCTTCTGGAGCAGCAACATTTCCTTCCTAACCAATCTTGACCTCAGGCCAAAGGGAGAGCTGTCCTTAAATTCCAACCTGATTGATAAATTCAACAGTTCTTGCCCCAAAAATCACATCCAGGTGCTGAGATTGCAAGCAAGGTGAATAATAGGATATTTGCCTTGAAGAGATAAATAATAAATTCAAATTGATCAACTCCCTGATGCCCACATCAATAATGCAGGCGGGCTGCACACACAGCAAAATGCCAGCAGATTGCATCTGAAGAAAGAAACATTGTCATGTTTTAAATAAAAAATTAATTAAAATTTGTCACCTGCAGGCAGGATTCGTCCTTTATAAAGCTGTGTGCAGGTCTATAAAGTTACTATATATATATATATATATAATTTATAAAGCTATTGTGCAATATATTAAAGTTTATAAAGTTATAATAAATAACATCTAAAAACTTATGCACCTGCACGCAGGGTTTTTAAAACTGTGTGAGGTTTTATAATTATAATATATAAAAAAATTATAAAGTATTTATATATAAGATTTAAAAAGTTTAATAAATAACTCAAAATTTGTGACCTGTGCAGGGTTTTCCTTTATAAAGCTGTGTGCAGGTTTATAAAGTTTATAAAGTTTATATTAAATAATAAACCTTATAAAGTTATTATATATATATATAAAATATTTAAAAGTTATAATAAATAATTAATTACTGGGTGGCAAATGATGGGTGAGGAGCAGAGCTGTCTGCACCCCTGGTAAAAATCACGGCGTTTATCATCTGATCCTGAGCTCTGAGCAAGGACACGTCCCAGGGACAGTCTGATCCCAAGGAATCCTCTCATTCCCAGGGAGAATCCCATCCCAAGGAATCCTCATCTCATCCCAAGGAATTGGCTTATCCCAGGGAGAATCCCATCCTCAAGGAATCCTCACCCATCCCAAGGAATCCTCACCCCATCCCCAAAGAATCCTCAACCACCCCAAAGAATTGACTCATCCCAGGGATAGTCTGACCCCAAAGAATCCTCACCCCATCCCCAAAGAATCACCTCATTCCAGGGACAGTCCCACCCCAAGGAATCCTCACCCACCCCAAGGAATCTCCTCATCCCAGGGATGTCCCCATCCCCAAGGAATCTCCTCCTGCTCTCCCACCCTGAACGAAGCCGTGCCAGGGCCAGGAGAGGCTCTCACAGACCTCTCTGGGTTCTCTGGAAGGCAGAGCAGCCTCCCCGTGCTCAATGAGGCAAACAAAGCCAGTTAAAAACTAACCAGGCTGCAGTTTCCTGGGAACAGCCGAGCTGGAGCTCAGGGAGAGCCTTTGGAGTTTGTTTGTTCACCTGGATGCTCGCTGGGTGCTCACAGTGGGCACAGCCAGCTTGCTGCCAGCTTGCCTGGAAAACCTTTCCACTGAGCAGAAACCCTTCCCCAAAAACCCTCCCACAAAGGGAAGAACCTTTCCACTGGAAACCCTTCCCCAAAAACCCTTCCACAAAGGGAAAAACCTTTCCAGCAGAAACTCTTCCCCAAAACCCCTTCCACAGAAGGAAAAACATTTCCAGTGGAAACCTTTCCCCAAAAACCATTCCACAGAACCGGGGTCGAAGTCACCAGGCTCCACAAAAACACCAATTTTTTTTTTTTTAATTCTAGACAGAGAAATGGAACGAGTGGGAACAAATTGTGTTTGTTTCTCCAGTGGGCTGCCCCTTTCACCGAGTGGAATTTGGGAATCTGCACACCCAGCAGGACACCTGCACTCTGCACATTTTGGGAGCATCATGACACCTGGGCACCATCAGTGTCTGAAAGCCAAGGAGGGGTTTGGACAATGAATTACTGGACAAAACCCTTCAGAGCTGTCCCTATGCTGTGTCCTGAGTGGTGGCACACAAGGGACAGGGGAGCATCTGCCCCCAACAGCAGCAGGACAGAGCCAGAGCCCTCTCTGACCAGTCCAAAGCAATCTGAAGTTTACACAACACCAACCATACTCGTTCAGAACCAGATTTCACTCGGGGCACAGCAAAATTCACCCCACGTTTCTCTCAAATTAACACCACAAACCCTTCAGGGCTGATCTCCCTTCCCGTGGCCAGCTCCTCACAGATCCTGCTTCCTCTGCAGCTCAGTGTGAAAATCCAGGGATGCTCTGTGCCCTCTGCCAGCCCACAGGCTCAGCACACCCCACCAAACTGGGCTTTTCCATCTGGGCTGGGAAGAGGAAAATTCCATTTGGGATCACCGTGTTTGCTGGGGCAGAAGTGGAGGATTTGGAGCCTGTTGCACTCAAAGACAGGAGGTGCCACGCTGGCTTTGGGTGCTAACGCCACCCAAAACATCCAGCACCTCACTTTTTTTCCACTCACTGCTTCATAAACATCACCAAGAAATCTGCTGGAGATGGATAAGCAGAGATTTGTCAGCCTGGCCATGGAAATGACAAGTGTACAAGAAAACTTCATTCTTTCTCATGCCTTCACACCAACAGAAACGTGTCTTGGCCTGCCTGAAGCACAAGCACCAGCAATAAATCCAAATTAAGTCCTTCAGCTGAAGGATTCAATCCTTCATCCTCTGAACTTCAGACCTTGAGGTTCCGACTCTTCAGCACACACCCCCTGCATTATCTCTCCAATTTCATGTGCTGTACCTGAATCTCTACTTTCATCACCACAGCTACGTGAAAATCCAAAATATTTCTCAACCAAGAGATGGTTTTTTTTCAATGTTAACTTGCTGAGAGGGATTATCAGATCCTCAATGTCATGCATTCACTGATGAAAGCCCTTTAAAAATTAATAAGCTGACAGGCTGACCTTGCTAAAGGGACCTGAGTTATCACATAATCAGAGTGGGTATTAAAAGCTCTGCCCTGTAAACACCGCAGCAGGCAGTGAGTCAGTGTGCTCTGGTGGGTGCAGAAATACTCCAAAGTTTCTTTTTTTCTGAAAGTGCAGCACATCCTTGAAACACAACCCCACAGCTGCACGGGAGCTGCAGAAAAGGGAAGAAAACTCGGCCCACACCAAGACAGACTCAGGATTTATAAAGAACTAATTCCTTGGACAAATCTTGTGTATTTGGGACCTCGAGGAGAGGCAGATTGTCCCAGTCCCCTGTCACTGGAGCATTAATGACCCCAATTGTGCCCTGCTCAGGTCACACAAGGTGCGGCTTTGTCTTGGAGTGGCCACACTGCACAAAGGCTGGGCATTAATTGCCCTGTGCTGACAGGCTCTTGGAGGGCTGTGCCAGTGATCTGTGCCCTTCTGAGCCCCGGGACTGGGGGACTTTCAGGGCTGCAAAGCTGGTGAGGACTGAACTCAGCCACCTTGAGCCACTGGGCTGCTCGGTTTCTCTCTCTTGTCCTCTCTTTGTCCCAACACTGAACTGAGGATCTCAGTGGGAAACTCTCAGTGGCAGGAATGAGCATCACCAAAACCACGGGCGGGTGATGCCAGCAGAGAGCTCACTCCTCTCTCTCAGGTTCTCCTCAGGACACCTCAGTGAAGTTAAACCTTCTCACCCCGGGCTCTGTGTCACCTGCAGGACCAGGGGCAAGCCCAGAGAGCACGGGGGCACCGACACCGGCACCTACACCGGCACCGAGCCACACTGCAGCCAACGGGCGAGCGCAGAGGCACATCCAGGGCAGCAGCAGCCCCTTCCTGCCTGCTCTGGACAGCATCACCTGGGCAGCAGGGACGGGGAGCACCGCACCTACCTGCTCTCACTGCACTCCTTCTTCTCTCGGACGCGCAGCCACTTGCGCAGGAGGAAGCGCTTGCGGCGCGGGGACGCGCTGGGAGTGGAGCAGTTGGACCAGGGGGTGTCCTCGTCACTCGAGGGGGTGATCTCAATGGACGGCAGCTGCAGGTACTCCTTGCTGGAGGAAGGCGAATCCTGGCACCCGCCGGCCTCCAGGCTCTGCTCCTGCACGTTCTTCATCCTCCTCATCTTGAAGCGCTTCCTGCGCAGGGTCGGGGTGGACGAGCTGGACCAGGCGCAGCCGCCCTCCAGCCCCTGCTGCTCGGGGACCCGCAGCGCCGGGAGCTGCAGCGTCTCTGTCATGTTGGCAGCTGGCATCGGGCGCCCTTTGTGCCGCCGCTCCCACCCCCAGGCGCCGTCGCTGCGATCTCGGTGTAAACCACACCGCAAAGCCACCGAGGCTCGCCTTCCTCCTCCTCCTTCCTCCTCCTCCTCCCGCTCCAGCTCTGCCCTCCCCGCTCAAGCAGGAAACCTCATGTTCTTCACGTGCTCTGGCTAACAACCGGGGATGTCCAACAGCCACACGGGCAGCCGGGCTCGGGTTTCTTTTTTCTCCTTGTCTCCTCTACAAAAAGTCCCTCCCGTGCCCGGTATCTCACAGAGCAGGTTCAGCACTCACACCGGGGTTTGGCCGGGTTTCAGCTCCCCCCTCCCCAGCCCCTCCTTTGCCTTCTGCTGGCTCAGGAAATGAAAAAAATAAAAATAATCTCCAGGGGAAGGAAGGTTCCCGCTCGGGGAAAACTCGGCTGCGGTCTTCTCGAGAGACGAGGCAAGCATGGAGAGGAGCGGCGTGGAGCTGTGGGGAGGGCAGAGAGAGAAACAGAGGGAGGGGAGGAACAATGCTCGATAAAAATCAGGAAAGAGAGCAGCAGAAGCAGCACGTTTTGTTTCTGCGGAGGGGCACACACACGCAGGCAGCTGTTGCGAGTGTAACCGCGCTCCTAATCCCGACACACACACGGCTCGTGTTACCCAAAACGCTGCTGCCACCGATCCACCGAATGGAAAAGGGATAAGGAGGGGGAAGAGCCTCCTGGAGGAGCCAATTGGGCAGGGTTGTCCCTTTTGTCCCACCTTCCTGCTCGGCCAGCCCCCGCCCAGAGGGACGCAGCGAGCGAACTTGCACTTTCTGCCTCGTTTCACAATAATTTTATTATTTTTTTTATGTCCCCATTGACTGCTCACAGAGAGGCCAGAGGAGGAGAGGGATTGGGGAATAAAGCCAAAAAAGCAGCAGCAGGTGGCACCAGAACCGGTCGGGCTTTTAGCTCAGTTTCAGCGAGTGAAAACTGATTTAAAAGAGTTCTCGTGGGGCGATGCTGCTTCCAAAATGCACGTGGGGATGGGGGGTCTCGGGTGCGGGAACCCACAAAGAACCACACGGGGACAGAATGGGTTTGACACCGGGAAAAGGCGCCGCAGGGAACTTTCTCAGGCATCCACACACCCAGGGAGCTCCGCCGAGGGGCAAAACCTCGGAGGAGAGGCCACAGGGCACGGCTTGAGAAATTCGGGTGATGAAATCAAACCAGGAGAAAACATTGTGACAGATTCTCCATGAGGGATCCTCTGAATTTCACTGAGTGATCCTGCATCAGGCCCTGTTTTCACGTGAAAATAAAAGGATTTAAAATTAAAATCCTCTAAGGCAGTGAGTAAATTTCAGCTGTGTGAATTTTGAGTGTGCTCCCTCTCTCAAAAAAAATCAAAAACAAAACACTAAATAATCTCTAAATCAGTGTGACACAGCTTTAGTTTTCATTGTTCCACAACCCAAACCTTTAAAAATATTAGCTTCAGGTTAGAAAATATTTGTCAACCCAAATCAAAATAGTTATTCTTGCACGGACTGCCTGGGTTTTGTTTGAAAATAAACTTCACAGGAACTGTGAACATCAGAAACTGCCATCTAGGACAGAGATAATGTGTCAGAAAAGGAAGATTTATAACAGCAGGAACAAGGGGCAAGGAAACATTTCAATCAAATGACAGAGTAGTCGAAATGCTCAAGTGCTATATTTAATTTCTGCACTGTCCTTTTTGCCCCTCTCATTCTGTAAGTTAATAGCTTGACAGCTCTTCAGAGGGGTTTCTGGAGGATCTGTCACCTCGGGATCCATGCACCAGGTGCACACACACAAACAGAATGCCTTCCCCAAACACCCACTTCAAAAGAGAAACTCGAGTAAGTGTGGGCTGTTGTTTTCTTTTGAATTCCAAGAAACAAAAATCTACAGTTTAGACGAAATGCCAACATTTCAATGGTATCTTGAGTAGCTTTGCATCTCCTGTGCCACAGAGGCAGATCCCTTTTCTCCCTCCTCAGGAGGAACCTGAACCTGAGCAATTCAGCCACACTTTGCTGTGATTTTTCCCTTGCCACCCCACACTCAGAAACACAACATTCCTGGCTGCCTCTAATCCCAAAAATCCCATTTTATCTTCTCCCCCAAGAGCACCTGGGAATGAAACCTCTTCAAACTCCTGAATTTGCACCCAATGTTCACAGAATTCTCATGTGAACCTTCACCCAATCCCTCCCTCCTCTGGAGAAGGCATGAGCCGCCCTTTGGAGATTTTCATGAAGTTTTCATTGCACGCATCAATGAGTTTGATCCGCCGTGGAATCTTTCATCAGCTCGCAGGAGTCTGGTTTAATTGCAGCAACAAGTACAAATAAAGGTCGAAGTTTGCGCTGTGGCGTGGTCCTTTAGCAGAGTGGGTGCTGCAAACGCTCACAATCCCCGCAGCAATTAGCTAATTTTTTAATTCAGAAAATTAATTAGCTAATTAACCCTCGAGAGACTCATCAGGGAGAGACTCTGGGCCAGGGCAGCGTTTGGGAAGCGAAGGAAATGCGGCGCTGTCACCACGGTGATTTCTGTTGTCACAACCAACACAAATCCTTCACTCTCATCCCCACTGAACTCCAGAGAAAAGAGATTTTCACACCTGTTTTATACAGGAAAAAGGAAAATTTCTGTCCTGCTGTGCCCTGGGAACCATTCCCCTCTGCAGCAGCACAGTCAGTGAGTGTCCCCTTTAACTCCAAACGCTCCAGGGATTTGTAACCAACACTCCGACATTCCGGCACATTTTTATCCCGGCCAGGAGATGCTGAGCACCTGCTTGATGCTCTGTGTAAAAAAAATTAATAAATAAAAAAGAAGCTCTGCAAAGAGCCAGCTCCAACACCTGACCCGGAGTGAGAAATTCCAGGACTATTTCTGTCCCAGCAGCAGCAGCAGCTCCCTTAGGCTCGCTTAATGACTGTTCCCGCAGTTTAATGATCCATCTAATGACGGATTTATTCCGGCAACAAACGCTTGGGCTTGATCAACAGCCTTCCTCCTACTCAGACATTCCGGGTTCTGCAGTGGCCTCCTTGTAAATGGAGCGATTAGGGAAGAGAAATCCCATGGAAAAACATCAAATCCTTTCCCTGAAGGAAGAGCGTGAAGCGGTGCCAGCCCGGATTCTTTTCAGACCTTTCCAGAAGGGTTTTCCCGAGTGTTTAAGGGACAGCGGAATGGGGGATGAGCACAGAGGAGTCGCTGGCACTGAGAGCACACCGTAAAACATCATTTTATTAATTAAAAGCAGAGATTTTCAAGTGCAGGAGACACTTTACAGCTTCTTCAGAAGTTGAACCAAGTCCCTCAGATGCTCCTCTGGCTGCAGAAATTCTGCCAGGGCGGGGAGGGAGATGGGAGCACTCACAGCCTTGGAAGAATTCCAGCAGAATTCCCCTTTTTTTCCTCCAGTTCAACATCACATTTGAATTATTTCCCTTCCTCAGCTCAGAGCTGAGAGCAACAGCTTCTGCAGGAGAAACCTGCAGCACAGACATGACCCTGCTGTGTCCAAACTCTGATTTTCCAAAATCCCAAAACATTAAGAGAGCTTTTTGTTTGATTTTTTGTTTCTTTGTTGGAGTTTGGGGTTTTTTTTGGTGGGAGGTTTTCTGGGGTATTTTTGTTTGTTTGGGGTATTTTTTGGTGTTGATAGTGGCTGGTTGGTTGGGGTTTTTTTTGCGGTGAAAATTCTGGAGTAATTTTGTTATTTTTCAACAGAAAACTGATCTATTTATCCACTTTACTTTCATTTTTTACCATCCTTCTGCAAGAAAGGTGCTGTTATCTTTGGAAATGGATCTCAGACAAGGCCTTCAGCCATTTTTTTGTGTTTACATGTTAACTCAGACGAGTTTTATGACAATTTGACAGATGACAAGCTGTGAACACATGTGAGCACCATGAGTCCAGCTCACCAATTCTCATTCCGGTGCCCTCCAGCTCTGCCCTTTTAAAGGGCTCCCTCCCAGCCTGCAGTTGCTCCCTTGGAGCAGGCACAGCTCATTTTTTATTTTGGTTGGGTGATAACTGAGCCCTGCATGTGCTGTTCTCCACTTCCAAGGCAGGTGACACGAATTTCCCAGGCTGCAGGGCAAGAAATGCCAGCGACACTCTGGGATTGAGAGATTCCCACCCTCCTCTGCCTCAGCTCGTGGGGAATGCAAGATCAAACCCTGCAAAATCAGGAATTCTGGGGGAGCTCTCACTGAAGTTCCCAGAGCTCCTGACACCATCAATAATCATCACCTAAAACACTTTTTCCCCCTTTTTCTTCCCTTTTTGCAACAGAAGCTCCAGGTGATGCTCCTCCGGCTGTTTGGGGTTTTAAATCATGTTGAAAAATCATAATTCCCATTTTTATACATCAAGATCTGCGCCCAGGAATCAATCCCAGGAATTTGAGCAGCACCAGGAGGTTTTACTGTCAGCACAGAGGGAACCCCACACATCCCCTGGAAACAATCTCTCAGAAATTCCAGGTTTTTGATGAAAACAACCCCCAAAAAAGCTTTATTTTCCTTAAAACCAGGGAGGTGAAGGAAGATGACTGAGGGCCTGCATGTCAGGGTTCCTGCACTGAGCTCCTTCAGAGAAAACCATTCCACATTTTGGCTCAATTTCCTTTTCAGATAACGTGAAGAGCTGCTTGATGTATTGGAACTGTGCAAGTTTAATTTAAGAAAGAACATGAGGCACGTGGTGATCTCGGAATGTGCAGTCCAGGAGAATTCCGGAGCTCAGCTGAGCTCTGGGAGCTGAAAATTCCATCTCCTGTCACCAGTGAGAACAACCTCAGTACAAAACAAGCATCTATTTCAAGGTGGAAAAGAGAAAAATGAGGAATTTCTTATCATTCCTCCCTCCTGAGCGGAGCCACAGCAGACATTGGAATCCAACTGCTTGTGAGCTGTAAAATGTGTTTCACTGAAAATGAATAATTCATGTGTCTGACAACCTCACTGTCCTTTTTTTATTATTATTAAATTTGGGCACCACTGTTTGCTGAGCTTTAATTCTCAGAATTCTCCGTTTCTGTTACATTCATGGTGCAATTTCTCTCCTGCCCTGTCTGAACCATAACTCAATTTGCAGGCAACGGGAAAATATTCTCAAATTCAACATAAATCTGGCTACTTCAATATTGCACCTCTGCTGTTTGTCCCTGCTTTTTATTTATTTATTTATTTATATATCCTTCCAAAATTCATGGCCACTGCCGAATTTTTAACAGAATTTCCAGGCAAGGATGAGTTTCCAAATGCAAGGACAGGACTTTATGTTTAAATTCCATCTTAAATCAAGGGCCACGATGAGTGTAAAGTGATGCTACTGAAGAGAGAGAGAAAATGGAACATTTTAGGTTTAAATATATAAAAATATTTAAAATTTTAATTTTTAATATTAAAATAATAAAAATAATCCAAATAAGCCACGGTAAGAAAAAGTACCTGGTACAGAGATGGTGCTTTTTCCTTCATTCAGCTAAAAAGAGGATTTTATTTGTCAGAAATTTTTTGAAAAGGAGCAACCCGGGTTTGGCTCAGCTAAAAATGCCAAAGTTGTGGGTTCAATCCCTTTAAGAGTTGGACTCGATCCTCGTGGATCCCTTCCCACTCAGAATATTCTGTGATTCCACAATCTGGAATTCACCTTACAAATCTGTTCACCTCACCCCCTAAACTGCGATTTGGATTCCCGTGTTCACTCAGGGATCTGCCATCACCCCCTAAAAGGAGAAGAATTCCACACCTGGTCCAGGTTCCTGTTCCTACACCCCAATCAGCAGCCAAGAACCCAAACACCTTCCAGGGGTTCTGGGGACAGCAGGACCCAGCTGGTTCAGGCACCAGTGGCACCAATTTTCTGTAAAAGGGCCCCTTGTGATGCCTCATGGGCTCCCTAAATCAGAATTGAGAGAATCCAGAGCAGTTCTGTTTTGCAGGGCTTCAGGGCATCCAGGCAGTCCCAGCCCAGCCAGGGGCTGCACACAATGGACAATGGCTCACGGCTTTTTCACCTTTCTCACTTTTGTCCATTTGCCAAAATCGGGGGAATGCAGGCAGCCAATGCAGTCAAAACTCCAACTTGGCTCCCAATTCTCTGTTGTTTCCATCTCTTGGGGCCTGGCCCAGGGAGGTGTCCTTGATTTGGGGCTCTGCAGAGGAATTGTTTTTGTGAAAATGGAAGAGCAGGAGCTCAGCACTGTCTGTGGAGTCTGGAGTTAAACACTGGAGAATCCCAAGGTTACAGAGACATGGAAATAAAGAAATTAAAATCCCAAAGCATCACTTTCCTCTGCCACCCTGCTGAACCCTGGTATTGCTTTGGAGATTTCGAGTGCCTGAACTGGTGTGGCTGCCCAAAACATTGCCAGGTTTTCTTTCCTCTTTCTTTCCTCTTCTCCCATAAATTCAGACACAAAAACATCTCTTTAGCCCCAAGAAACCTCAGCCAGCTGCCTGGTCATCTTTGGCTGATCATTAACAGGCTCAGAGCTTTCAGAAGCAGCCACATCTCTCATTTCTTTGGTCCAGTCTATAGAATTTCAAACTCAAGGGTTCCTTTCTCAGAGCGGGCTGTTCCTGGCTGTTATAAACTCCAACTCTGCTCATTTTAGAGCTGTGCACGGAGCAGGAGGCACAGAGGAGCCAGGAAAGGTGGGTGGATGTGGAAGGAGGATCCTTCCCAAACCTCTCTAATTCAAATTAAAGTCTCATTTAAGAGTTTATCTTGTTTGGATTTTCTTTCAAGCCTCATTTAAGAGTTTATCTTGTTTGGATTTTTTTTTCAGTATGTTGTTTCTTTTTGATTTTTTTTTCTTCGCACCATTCAAGGTTTGTCTTATTTGGATTTTTCGAGTCTCATTCAAGAGTTCTCTATTTGGATTTTTTTTCGAGTCATTAATTTAGTTGGAGATTTTTTTTTTTAACTATTACATAAAGCAATTTCCGAGACTGAACTAATAATTTCTGAGCAGAACTTCTTTCCAAGCTCAAACTCCACCTTCAGTGAGGAGAGATGTGGGAGAAAAAGCAAATTCCAAACGTTGTCTCTCCACTTGGAACAGAGTTAGAAGGCAGGAAGAGATGAAATCATTGAACCACAAATTCACTTTTCCAAGTTTTACCTCTTAGTTAGGAAATTATTCATCATCTGAGTCAATAACCTGTGCAGGGATGAATTCTGAGCTCCTTCCAGAACCTTTTCATTCCTTATCAATACATCTGCCATTCATTTTTTTCCCGGGTGCTCTTTTCCCTCCCACTTCTCCCCAGCCAGCACCATCAGATCTGAGCAAACAATGGCATTTACAAGATGATTTTCTAAAAATTCCCTTCCAGAGCCTCTCTCACTCCTCCTCGGGCTGAGCTGCACAATGACACCTTTGCCAGGTTGTAATAAAGAAACACAGATTAAACAGTGAGGAAAAAAAAAAAAAAAACCACAGAAAGTGGAAGCTCAGCCAGGCATGAGATAAATGTGGTTTTGAACACACTGGAATCTGGCAATTACCTCTCAGATCAACGTGCCTGATGTGGGGAACACCCAATAATTAAATCTGAGGCACGGGGCTTATCCAAGTGGCTGCTTTGGATCTGAAATCACCAATTTATGATCGTTTTTATAGTTAGGCATGATAACATTCCCTCAGTGGCTTCCAGTCCCTCCGTGCAGCTCTCAAATGATATTTTTTTTTGTTTAAATATTAATTGTGTACCAAGAAAGCAGAAAATCGCCCATTTGGGGGCACCTGTAGATCCTCTTCCCCTTCAGCTGCCTCCAAAGAGAATAATCCTAAATTCCATCCCTAAGAGATTGGACCTGTTGCATCTTTGATCTTCAGATAAATATGTGAAATTGTCTCTGAAATCACCTTAAATGTGTTTATGGGTTATCCCTGGGTTTAAAAGTGTTTGGAATAGCTTTGTTTAGACCATAAAATAGCAATAATACTAATACTAATACTACTAATAATAATTGTTATTATTAATATTTTTTGAATGCCAGTGAGAGTTTGCAGATGGGGAATTAAGTTTTCTCTTCCAGTACAGCACAGCTAATTAATAACTCATTAAATGGTAAAAGTACTTAATAATTTTACCAGATTTTACCTAAAAAAACTGGGGCATGGAGGGGAAAGAGGGGAAAGCTCTTAAGCTTGGTTCCTGCACAGTCACAGCTCAAAAGAGCTTTCAGAAAATCCTTGGATTTTACAGAACTTTCACTAAATTTCTGTCAAATTTCCATAATTTCCCCACCCAGCAGGTTTTTGGGATCATCCTGGTTTTAGGAAACCAGCTGGAACCTCATTTCTGATGCTCTTTTTACAAAGTCCTTGTCGATTCCTCAGTGGAATTAAACTCTCTGCAGGAGTTTTAATTGTGTTTTTCCAAGCCTGGGAATGAGCAGACAAATCAAATACACAGAGATCTGTGTGCCTGAGATGTGAAAATGCATCCCCAAGCAGCTGAAATCCCAAAAATCTGCCCATTTATCCCCAAATTCACAGTACCTAATGAGGAGGCAGAATTCCTGCCAGATGGAGGAGCAGACTGAGTCTCTCCCCCTCAAGAAGTGAGGATTCAACAGCATCTGCTGCACACATCCAGAAGGTTCCTGTCACACAAATAAAAATAATCATCATCTGCCAGCCCCGAGAATTCATGGAGATTCTCAGCTCCAGGAAATCCAGCTTAGCTCTGGAGGAGGGAAAACACAACCCAGAGCTGGGAACTGGGAGGAGGATCTCCATCCCAAAACTGGAAACAGGGAGTGGGAATCTCCATCCGAAAACTGGAAACTGGGAATGGGGAATCTCCATCCCAAAACTGGGAACTGGGAGTGGGGAATCTCCAACCCAAAACTGGGAACTGGGAACTGGGGAATCTCCATCCCAAAACTGGGAATGGGAGTGGGGAATCTCCAACCCAAAACTGGGAACTGGGAGTGGGAATCTCCATCCCAAAACTGGGAACTGGGATGGGGAATCTCCATCCCAAAACTGGGAACTGGGAATGGGAAATCTCCATCCCAAAACTGGGAATTGGGAATGGGGAATCTCCATCCCAAAACTGGGAACGGGAGTGGGGAATCTCCATCCCAAAACTGGGAACTGGGAGTGGGGAATCTCCATCCCAAAACTGGGAATGGGAATCTCCATCCCAAAACTGGGAACTGGAGTGGGGAATCTCCACCAAATGGGAACTGGGAGTGGGGAACTCAACCCAAAACTGGGAACTGGGAATGGGGAATCTCCATCCCAAAACTGGGAATGGGGAATCTCCATCCCAAAACTGGGAACTGCCAAATTTTACACCATAAATGCCCAGCAGAGCACTCATTTCCAACAGCCAGCATGAACACCAGCACTTACAGGGTTAAAGAGGATATGGACTGTCACTTTGGGCCATCCCCATGGGGAAACCTCTGATAAAAACCACTGGGATGGGTTTATCCCACCCTTTTTGGGAGCTGTGGTGGTGCTGGAGGGGAGGCACACCCGGAATGGACAGAAAAGAGGGACGGAGGTGGGAGATCAGCAGATCTTGGCAAATCTTACTGGAGAATCCACAGGAGATTCCATAATTCCCTTCCCAACTCCATCCCAGGTGGGATTTCACAGCCAGACACAGCAACAACAAAACTGTGACTGACAAAATTCACATTTTTATCAACTCTGGCCCAATTTGGCTGAAATTGGAGGAAAATCAGGGGCTGGGCTGGCATTTCAGAGGGAGCAACTGCAGCACCAGCTGCTCCTCCTGCAGCTCCAAGGCCACCAGAAGGAGCAGCAGCTGCCAGGAGGGGCTGAAATCCCAAAGCCACGTCCTGGTGACATCTCCTGGTGTCCCCAGATGGTGCTTCCCAGCAGCAGCTGCTTTGGGGCAGGAGAGGAGGGGATGAGAGAGGATTTCACGCGGAGAACGATTAAAGATGTGGTTTTTCAGGAGAAACCAGGGATTCCAGACATCCTTGGAGTTCTCTGATTTTTCAGGAGAAACAAGGAATTCCAGACATTGTTGGAGATCACCTGATACAGAGAATGTTAAAGACGTGATTTTTCAGGCGAAACCAGGAATTCCACACATCCTTGGAGTTCACCTGACATAGAGAACATTAAAGATGCTATTTTTCAGGAGAAACCAGGAATTCCAAACATTGTTGGAGTTCACCCAGAAAGTTTTTAAAGACACATTTCTTTTTAGGAGAAACCAGGAATTCCAAACATCCTTCAAGTTCTCCTGACACAGAACATTAAAGAAACTTTATTTTCAGGAGAAACCAGGAATTCTGTCTTCTTTCTTTCTTTTTTATTCTTATTCCAGTAGGATCAACAACCTGACTGTGTAAAAAACTGGGAAATGCTTGGAGGGTTTTCTCCTCATCACCCCAGAACGATCAGTGGGGCTGAATTGTGAATTCAACAGGAATTTTGGCTTTTCTACGGGTTTCTTCACTCGGTGAAAATGCTCACAGGGGTGGACCAGCAGGGGTGCAGTGAGTGAGGGCAGAGCTGATCCCTCCCAGGACCAGATTTCTGCAGATTTCCAGCAGAAAAGTTCACATTTCCAGAAGTTCACGTCATTTCTTTCACGCAGCAGTTGATGATCCACCTCCAGGCACGCCAGCCAATTCAGCATTTCAGCCAAAATCACAAAATTTGACAGAGTTTCCCCTCTATTGATGAGTCATTAGGAGAACTTCCCCATTTTCCTCTCACTTAATTACACCAGAATAAAAAAAAAATCCCAAACCATTGTGCTGACACACACACACACAGCCAGGACTCATTTCCTTGGGAGTATTTCTAACTTTTTTTCTTTCTCTGGAATTCTTCAAAGGATCTTTCATGATTAAAGCCACAGGATGTGATTCAGAAATCCCTGCAAGCACCCAAAGCTGCCATTCCCTGGATCAGAGCAAAATCAACATCCCAGGCAATGTGGAGGATGTGGGAACGTGAACGTGGCTGTTCTTGGCTCTTTTCTTCAGTGACACAAAGAAGAGATCAGCAGTTTTTGTTAAATTTATTAATTTGAAATTCAAGTTCAGGCAGCTAGGTGTTGGAGGAAAAAATTTGGCCAATCTCCGTTTCAGGGAGTTTTTGACCTTCCTTTGTGTTTTTTTCCAAAAATGTGCAATATCCTTTCATATCCAGCTCCAGTGCAGATTTTCCACCAGATTTCCATATTTTCCTCATTTTCCAGCACTGGCAGAGGCTCAGCTCAGACTCTGCCATTCCAGCCCCGCTCATTTCCTGATCTCTGCTCCTCCTGAATGACACAATTCTGTCCCTCCTGGCCTTTGCAGAATTCACAAAATTTACTGTAAATATTTCATTTTCTTCCTCCTCCCAAAACCATTGGAAGTTTTTCTTTTAAACCCCTTTTTTTCTCTAGATACACGATCAGTTTGGATACTTTAAATAATTTAGGTTTAATATATTTCTTCCAAAATTTTTGAAACATTAAATCCCAAACTTTATCTCCAGGGACCTCCGTCCTTCCAGAACATTCACTGCCACTGAATGAAGTTTATCACACCATTCCTTTTTAATCCCAAATATCTTTATGGCTGCACACGTGGCACAGTTAAGCCCAAATCTTTAAATTCCTTTTATATTGTTATGGTTTTTCTTTGTTTGTTTGGTGTTTTTGTTCATTTGTTTGTTTGTTTGTTTGCTTTGGAGACATGTCATGGTGAGGAGAAAGATCCGATGATTTTATGAGATCAGAGCTTCTCTCAGCATGAGTGCTCAAGATTGATATCCTTATCAGACACATGTATAGATAAGTAATTCCATATCAGAGTTTGGTGTCTTTGTGCTGGAGAGGACCGAGCAGTCTGGTGATTTGAGCAGATTCTTTCTATATGGCTCCTCCTGCCACAGAGAGTACAGGCAGCGGTGATGAGGGTGAGGAGAGCCCAGGAAACTGCTGAATAGGTAGTGGGAGTGGCATGGCATCTCTCAGAAATGAGAACAAAAAAAAACCACAAAAACCAAAAAACAAAAAAAAGAAGAAAGAGAGGCAAAAGACTTCTAACAACCAACAAAAAACCCCTTCACAAACAAAAAAAAACCTAAAAATCTCAAAAGAACAAATGAACAATAGAAACCACAAAAAATATTTAAAAAAAACCCCAAAAAAAAAAACAAAAAGTCGACCCCCCCCAAAAAAAATTCTAAAAAACACCAAAAAAGGTCTTTTCTAGCATTTGGCTGCTTTATCAGCAAGGATCATTTGGTGTGGTTCCAAAGGGCACTGGGTTACAGACACAAGTTGTAATCCCAGTCTTTTCTCTCCGTTCTTTCCCGTTCTGTTTCCCTTTTCCATTCTCTCTCCCAGGTTTTATTTACTTGGGAAGATTTACTGGGGGATTCCCTTGAGCCCTTCCAGCTGCAGGACACAGCCCTGAGCTGGGAATGGTGAAATAGGTAATGGTAAATC
>CM019214.1:123510120-123534320 GCA_009741485.1 Malurus cyaneus samueli
AGGTGGCCGTGGTTTTCTCCAAACACTTCCAGAATTGTGGTCTTAATTATGGAGAACTAAGAGTGAAAGGGGTAAGAGGGTTTTGGATTGGTGTTTTTTTAGTAGGTTGTTTTAAAGTGGAACATGGTGCACACCGCATATAACACGACACAGTTATTACAGACTACTATGAGCTATTTATCTAGAATTTCCCAATAAGAATTAATAAATGATAATGTCCCTATTTCTAAAGAATCTTCCTCATGAAGCCAGTAGCCAGTTTACAAATATTTCTAGAGAGAAGGTTTCAACCAAGGCTGCAATATCAGATTGATGAGTTGTTTTCAAAAATAAACAAGTTCTAATATCAGATGGATGAGTTGTTTTATAATAAACAATTGTTTTCATAAATAAACCTTTACATCCTCAGGAGCAGCACCCTTGAAAAGCTGATCCTATTGGAGAAACAGCCACCTTTTTAACACATCATTTATTTGGATTTTCACTCTCCTTTGCAATAATTAATTGTGCTGGGGATTTTCTAGAAACGCAATCCAACCAAGGCTGAAACCTCAAATTTTAGGATAACAGGGATTACTGGCCATTGAGGTGTGTTTGTTTCTGGGGCGCAAAACCCCAAAACTGATCTGGAATACCAGGATACAAGAATTACAAATGTGTAGGCTAAAGGTACAAGGAATAAGGGCTTATAAAGGGTGTGTAAAATGTCTGAAAGGGTGTGTAAAATACATTAAAGGGTATATAAATTACATAAATGGTGTATAAAATACGTAAAAGAGTATATAAAATATATAAAAGGGTGTATAAAAAGGAAAAGCAGGCATCACCTCCCAAAGCAGCACGGACAGGACACGAGCAGCCGCACGAGGAGGAGGTGGTGGGAAAACACAGGGCAACAATTCAGAATTTGGGCGTGGATCATAAAAAAAACCCTGAAAAGACCACAGAACAAAGCTAAAACCCAGCACGGGCATCCCCACTGTCCCTCCTGCCTCATCTGGGAGCAGAGCTGGGATCTCCAGCTCCCTCATTCCCAAGTTTTTCCCTGTCATCAGCAGCCACGCTGCCCAAAACTTGACATTTTGCATCCCTCACGATTATCACTCTGTTTTAATCACTTTTAGACTGCACCAGGCTTTAAAACAACCCAAATCCTCTGTCTCATCTTGCTGAGCACCCAGGGGAGGAGGGGAGGCTGGCAAGAGGACGCAGAAAGGCGTGGGCAGGTGTGAGAAGTGCTGGAAACAGCACAAAGCTGATAACAGAAATAAAACTGAGCCTTCTCCAGCAGATGGGCTGAAATCCATAGAACTTCTCCTGGGTTTGCAGACAGCAGACACCACGTGGGACACTCCACCCTCACTTTTGGGGCAGAATTGTGCAATAGGATCATGCAGAGTTTTGGGAGAACCCTCAGCAGCATCAAGGAAATATCCACCGAGGTTAATAAGGGACTGTGATGGAATAATTCCTGGGAAAGGAACATCAGCAGGCACTTCACAGGCACCAGAACCAGCCTGGGGCTTCCCATCAAGGCTTTTTCCCATCAAGAGCTCCGTTTGTGCTCCCTCCTGATGTGCTTTTCTCCTTCAGGATTTGATTTTTTTGAAGACACCAGGGAATCAGTTCTGTGTTTTCTGCTCAGCTTATCCAAAATATCTCTTTATTCTAGAAATCACTTCATTATGGGGTCCAAACACACTCCTGTTTCTCACGAATAAGCAGAATTCTCTGCATTTTGTGGAATTTAAAGGAATGAAGGCACTCTAAGCCAAGAGTACAGGGTTTTTTGAGGAAGGAAATCCAATGTTTTTCCCAGGAAATCCAATGTTTTCCATCCCTTCAAGGCTCCTGTCTCTACTGCTGCCACATCCACACATTTTTACATCATTTTCCTCCTCAGCCTCTCTGCCAAGGTTTCCCCTGACTCCTTGGCACACACAGAACCCTCAAGAACTCAGTTTGTGCTCCTTCCTGATGTGCTTTTGTCCAGGAACCCTTGATTTCTCTGCCTTCCTAGCAAGGAGATGATAAATCAGCAGATAAATTTTAATTTCCACATCAATAAAAGAAAATTGGTGCTCTGAGGTGTTGAGACCGTGTTCTTTTCAGGATAGGCCAAAAACTGAATTATTCAACTCTGCTGCTTCCATGCTCAGGGAGGGAAAAAAAGGCAACAGGAGCTTCAGGGCTTAAACTTTTGATTTTCTGAGATCAAACTCTGGACTTGTTCTTAAATATTCACAAAATATAGGTTGTGAAAGGAAAAGCAATAACTATTCAGAGCTCATCTAACCCAGACCAAGCAAGATGCAAATCATGGTCTTTCTTAAACACATGGAAATTCTGTAATGAAGCTCTTATTTAACATTTACCCAACGGTTTTAGGTTTTTTCTATGGAAAAGGTCAAAAGCAGATGATGATAACATCACCTGATATCTCCATATTGACCTTAAATTCCCTTTTCCCTCTTTGCTTCAGCGTGTTCTCAGGAAAAAAAAAATGCACAAAGGAGCAATGGATGAGATATCAAATGAGGGAGAATTTTGGTTTTAGATAAATGAAAGTCAAGCTCTGGCCACCACTCAGGGTTTTTTGCATTCCTTTTACCGACTCTGAACAACAGGACACGAAGCTGTGGAAAAGACTAAATAGAAAAAGAAAAAAAAGGAATGTTTCCTAGACCTCAAATCATGCTTTCACCTGTTTTTTTTCTCTCAGTTTGACATCTGTGCCCAGATCTCAGGAGCTCAGGAATTCAAATTCTCTCTGTACATTCACAGCACGGTGCTAATATTTCAGAAAGGTTTCCTGTCAAGTATCCAGAGAGTCACAGCCGGCTCAAACCCAAGATTAACAATGTCATCTTTTACGGGAGGCTTAATTCCCGATTCTGAGAAGGATCGCTGCTAATGGGATTGGCCGGGGCTGCGTTTGGTGCTCACAGAATGATCAATTCGTGCCCAAAACCCGCTCCACCCAAGGATTTTTGGCATTTTACTGCTCAATCGTATACATTCAGATGAATTCTGTGTGCACACAAAATTTGGATGAATTCTGTCAGGTATTCAGGTTGGGTCTGAAAGCACAGACAGCTCCGGGGTCCCGCTGCTGCTGATTTGTGGCAATTGCTGCTCTGAGAACTCAAATGAGAGGTCTGGGCTAACCTGCTGCGTTCTTAGCTGCTCGCTCCCATTTAGCCTGCTATTTCCTGGGCAATCACTTCAATGGGGAGCGAGGGATACTTGTTGACAGAGGGAAAGGCTGTTCAAGGAAAAAAAAATCAGAGGGAAACCCTACAAGATTAAGATATGAGAGAAGAGCAAAATGCTGTTCAAGGGGAAAAAAATCAGAGGGAAACCCCACCGAATTAAGATATGAGAGCAGAGCGAAACGTTGTTCAAGGGGAAAAAATCAGAGGGAAACCCCACAGAATTAAGATACGAGAGCAGAGTGAAAGGTTTGGGTTCGGAATTGAATCGCTGCACGAGTGGTTTGCACTCTAAAAGAGGTCCTTGAAATATGAAAAATTCTGTTCTCAGAGTTGTCTGGACACCCCATCCTTCCTGTGCCAGCCCTTGTTTCGGGGCATTTTAATGCTCAGATTCGCAGAGACCTGGAACCCCGTGGAACGAACAAAGCGAAAAGTGACAGAATTCCTCACCCCCTCCAAAAAAAACCCCAGCAGATGTGGCGGTCACAGCCTGTTCCACAGTCCATGTTAATAGCTTTACCACCGACTTGCAGCCCCTCGGATGCTCCGAGCCAGCGCCCCGGCTCCCCCCGAACCCCTCCAGCGGGGTTGATCCCCGAAAATTCGCACTTTTGATTATTCCCGGATCCTTTCTCCGCCTGGCTTCCCACCGAGCGGGTGACAGAGGAACCGGGCTCTTACCTGGCTCGGCTGCCGGGGACTCTCATCCATCCATCCGGAGCGGCCAGCGGAGCATCCCGCGGGGACAGGCGGAGGATGCGCTGCCGGGAGCGGCGGAGGCTTCAGCGGGATGCGGGGAGGGCACAGCCCCCCGTGCTGGAGCTCATCCCAGCGCCGAGGACACGCAGAGCCCCCGCACGGCGGCTCCGAGGCTTTCGGAGCCTCCTCAAAGGCGTTTAACCCTTCCCCGGCTGCGGCGGAGCTCCGCGATCTCCGGGGGTGTTCCCATCCCACCCGATCCGCTGCGCCGGAGACAGCTCTGCCACGGCAGGAGGGGTTTGGCAGTCGAGAGGTTTAAAGGATGTCAAAGCAGTGATCCCCCTCATTAAAAACCCCAAGAGGTTTAAAGGCTGTGACCCCCACGTTACAAACCCCAAGAGGTTTAAAGGCTGTGACCCCCACTTTACAAACCCCAAGAGGCTTAAAGGCTGTCAAACCAGTGATTCCCCCTTTAAAAAAACCCCAAGAGTTTTAAAGGCTGGGATCCCCCCTTCAAAAAACCCCAAGAGTTTAAAGCTGTCCCCCTTCAAAAAAAACCCCAAGAGGTTTAAAGGCTGTCAAACCAGCCCCCCTTTAAAAAACCCCAGAGGTTTAAAGGCTGTGATCCCCACTTTACAAACCTCAAGAGGTTTAAAGGCTGTGATCCCCACTTTAAAAAACCCAAGGGGTTTAAAGGCTACGATCCCCTCTTAAAAAAACCCAAGGTTTAAGTCTGTTAAACCAGTGCCCCCCCCCTTCAAAAAACCGAAGAGGTTTAAAGGCTGACAGACCAGCGATCCCCCCTTTAAAAAACCCCAAAATTTAAAGGCTGTGATCCCCCCCTATAAAAAAAACCCAGAAGTTTAAAAGTGTCAGAAGAGTCTGATCGTCTAGAATCAGCGATCCCACTTTAAAAAAACCCCAAACCCAGGATGCAATATGGAATGGTCCGAAAACCTCATCATCAGCAGAATGAGGGACTGGAAACCCCTGAACTGAGTCCCAAACACACAGGGCTGGAGGTGGAATCTTACAGTGTGAATATTTCTATTTCTGAATATTTCTATTTCCTCCTTTTACAGCAGTATTAGAGAGGTTTTGAGCATCTGTGCCCACCACCTGCAGCAAGAATAGAGCTCTTGGGGAGTCAAAGATATTTTTTAGAATATTTTAAGGAGTTTTTCAGGATATTTTCCCAGAATTGGAGGGGATAGGGCAACACTTGACAAATGCAGGACCAAAATGAAATACAGGAGACTCAGATTCTGGAATAGATGAGGGTGAGGAAACACCTGATAAATACCTGATAAAAATCAGATACAGGAGTCCCAGATTCTGGAGCAGATGAGGTTAATGGGTGATCAGATCTGTTCCTGGTTAAACTGCTCACACCAGTCCTGCTGCCCACAGAAGCTCAGAGCAGTGATGGGATCCTCTCTCCTCATTGTGATTATTTCCCTCTTGCACATTCAGTGGCCACAGAGTGAATATTCCTTACAAACACACCCATGGGGTTTGGGCTCCAGGCTCTCAGCTGTGATGAAGTCAAAATTCGTTGTGGGTCTGGTGCTGCTTTTAAGCACAGCTCAATCCAGGACCTGAGACTCCCAGCCCTGACAGAAACACAAGATCTCATCCCCAGTCCCAGGGGACAGCCTGATTTGTAAAATTTCAGAGAAAATGGGCTGGTTTTTAGCAGGCTGGCATGGCCCACACGGATCAGAGAAAGGAGAAATTAAAATTAAAAAGCGCATTTCCTCAAAGGCTCTTGCTTAGGACCAAACTCACACCACAAATGCACCGAGGTGGAGAAAGGAAGCGCGTGGTGAAGGCAGCAGATGGCAAAAATCCTTCGCAAAGCAAACCCTGACCATCAGCATCCTTCCCCTCCCAAGACAGCCTCACTCAGGATTTCCTCTCTGCTGTTTGTTCTCAAAGCAAACCTCAGCCTTTCCTCAGAATTTCAGTGCAGATATTTGCAAACTCCACTGTTTGCTCTTCAATACCTGTGGGGGCACATGGATGGGAGCAGCAAGGATGGGAACACACTGGAGCCAGAAATCTCAAAAAAAAACAACTTTATCCAGCCCTGGGGAACATTCCAGCCACAAGAAAAGCTGCAGCCAGGGACTGAAGGTGCTGTCTCCTCTTCAGGACAGATCCCAAGGTTTGTTCTCCAAGCAAACCTCAGCCTTTCCTCAGAGTTTCAGTGCAGATATTTGCAAACTCCACTGTTTGCTCTTCAATACCTCTGGGGGCACATGGATGGGAGCAGCAAGGGGCTGAAAGTTGTGTCTCCTCTGCAGATCCCAAGGTTTATTCTCAAAGCAAATCTCAGCCTTTCCTCAGAGTTTCAGTGCAGATATTTGCAAACTCGACTGTTTGTTTTTGTGCGGGCACATGGATGGGTGCAGCAAGGATGGGAACAAACTGGAAACAGAAATCTCCCAGAAAACAACTTTATCCAGCATTGTGGAGCATTCCAGTCACCAGCAAAGCCGCAGCAGGGGGCTGAAGGTTGTGTCTCCTCTGCAGATCCCAAGGTTATCTCGGGCAGTAAATGCCAAGAGCATTTGAGGGTTCTTCACCCTGCTCAGCCTGACCCTTTGGAGCTGCTGGAATAATCGTGGACAGCACGAGAAGAAGGAAAATCTGACAGTTCCCAATTCCTCTGAGTGGAAAAAGAGTCTCCCCTAATTCCCGGAGTGAAAATCCCACTTCACAAAGGGGTAGAACTTCCCCGTTGCTGTGATTTAATCAGAAAACCCATCAAATTTCACCACTGCTGTGAATTTCACTGAGTTTACAACACTGACAGAGTGAACAAGAAACACCCTCATCCCAAGCACCTCACTCAAATTGTTCTCTTGAGGTGTTAAGCCAAAAAGTTTCCTTAATGAACTTTTTCCTGGGAATTTTTCTGCTTAGGAGCACAATCAGCATTGCAGCCCATCCCAGAATCGAGTATTAATAATGAACATGACACAGCCCCAGCCCTTGGTGTTTCACTGAGGAAACTTTTGGCCTTTTTTCTTTACAAAAAGCACAGAACAGACCCACAGCTCGTCAGCAGACTGGAGGTGTAAAGGTGTAAATCAAAATTTCACCATGTTCTGCCGGGCAAAATGTTCCCTGCCTGTGAGAAACCACCTAGCCAGGCTGCAAATTCACATTTTCATCAGAATCTTGGGTTAGCCTAGCCAAATCTGAATAAAATTTGTGTTTAGGAGGCCAGATTTATCAGGGATGAATGGATCAGCCATTATTTAAACACAGTCCTCACTCAGGGCTGGTTTTCTCTGTTATCTTTGTCCCTCTTGCTTTGAGTGCTCCTCTAAAAAAAGCAAAGCTGACCCTTTGCAGAAGCCAAACTCCTTCATGCATCACGTGCCAGCTCAGAAAAACAGCCTTGAAGGGAGCTGTCAGTGTCGAGCTTAAAATATTCCGAGGATGGCAGAGTTACACAGGGATTTCCATGGTGGCTTTGGAAGGTAAAAAAATCCAGAGATGGCACTGAAAAATGCACATTTTCTGTGCTGGCAGCCTGGGAAATGGGACATCAGGGTTCCACCTGCCTGTTTTAAGATTTGAATCTCTTCCTTTGGAAAAGGGGAAGATCTGGGCCCGGTTTTACATCCCCAAAGCTCTGATCTTTCTGCAGACCAAGGAGTTGATATAAAACCAAGGATTTCCCAGAAAGGAAGCCTTTGACCTCAAAGGCTGATGTGGATGGTGATAAACTGCAAAAGAAAAACAGTTTCACGAACAAGAGAAAAACCCCAAACCTCAGACATTTTCCTGAGCCCACCTAGAGGTGGGATTAACTCTGTCTGCACAACAGGTTGGTGTTTATTCCCCTCAAATATTGAGGTTTTCTGCAAAAACTCAACTCAAGCACAGCAAAACTGCAAACATTTGGATTTTAACAAAGGGGAAAAAATAATAACACTAAAAAAGTCAGTCACAATCAGAGTATTCTTTATTCTCTGAGCAGATTTAGACTTTAAATTGTCTCAAAACGTTGCAGCAGCAGCTCTTCAAGGCAAAATCCCATAAAGGCAGAAAACAATTTGACAGAAAAAGGATTCAGCTTTAGGATCAACCCCCTACCCACGCTGAAGAGCTCTCAGCCATCCCATTGCTTTGCTTTTCAGACATCATTATTTATGATATATATTTATATGATTTTTAGTTATTCCTTTCTGGCCTGGACCAGAAGCAGCTGGAACTCAGCACAGCAAGCACAACTCTGAAATTATCCCCAGCTCCAGCCAGGCACTGCTGGGATTGGCTTTCACTTTCTCAGCTGCCAATTAGAGGGAAAAGCCAAAAAAAGACCTCATTTTTCACTGCAGCTCCTTCGGGGAGACCTGGGGGAAAGGGAAATTTGGCCCTTTTGTTCCAGCAGAACAGAGCAGAGGGATTTATTTCCCCTCCCACCACTGATAAATTTGGATGTGAGAGCTGGAGCAGGGAGAAGGGAAAGCAGGATTCTTAAAATGGGAAATTCAAGAAGAAATGGAGCAGATTTTGGTGTTTGGAACATGGGACTCGAGTGACTTTTTGCAATTTTTAACAATTATTTATATGATTACCACTAGATATCAACTCAACCCCTTAGGCACTGAGCAGGATTGTTCCTGAATGGAGAAAGGAGAAATATTTAAATCCAAATGTGTCCTGATAACCTGAGGAATGTTTAGTTCTTCTGTGGAAAATGGCAGCTAAACCAAGAATTTAAAGTCCATAAAGACAGGAAATTCCAGAAGAAATTGAGCAGCTTCTGGTGGTTGGAACACGGGATCCAAGTGATTTTATAAGATTTAAGAGATCACCAGACATCAACCAGAAATCAAAATTAAATTTAAGATTTAAATAAAATATCCAGGAGAGTCTGGCTGTGTCATTTCATGTCAAAGATGGATTCACGTCCTCTTCTGGAAACCGACAGCACATTCAGACACTTCTTAGGAAATGTTTCCACAAAAACCTTTTTGTTTGTTAGACCAAGTTTTAACCACTCAAACACAGTAAAAAAAAAAAAAGCTGGTCTGTGATGAAGGGTGATTGACAATCTGCCAGCTCATAATTGCTGTACAAACCTGACAGAGTTCCTCAGAAATGGGATCTGTTTCTGAGACTTGGAACATAATTATATATATAAATATTATTAAATATTAACAGAGATTAAAGAAGCAGGTCCTACAGCTTTGTTCTGATTTCCTCACATATTTTTGGTCATATAACCAAATTTAATTTCAAATAAATCAGGAGGTAAAATTGATCTCAGCACCTGTGAGGGCTGAAGTAGAGAAATCAGAGCAGGTTTGGACTGTGGAGAACTTGAGCATACAAAGATTAATTTCCTCTCTGAACCATTTCCATGCAGATTTCTTGATTTAGATGCTGTTTTTCAAGGAAGAACTGAATATTCAGGTTCTGGAGGTCAGGACGGATTTGAAGAATACTTCTAACAGATCCATATTCTTATCAGCTCAATACTTTGTAGAAATATTCTGAATTTCTCCAGTGAAGCACTTTGTGCCACTCTGAACTTGTGTTTAGTTCAGGCTACCCACTTAAAACAAGAAAAAAACCCAGCTGAGTAACTGGATGTTAAAAAAAAAATAAAATAAAGAAGAAAAAAACCCCTCATACTTTGCAAAACAGACTTGGGGAGAGCTTTGAGGTTTCCTTTGTCAGGAAATAAACGCATTATCTGAGTTTGCACACTGTGAGATGTGTCTATCTGTGCTTGGCAGGCTCAGCCACTCACCGGTGAAACTTCCCCAAGATCAGCTCCCTCAATCCTCAGCACCTGGGAAAGGGCAATAAATGAAAATATTGAGGCAATGGAGCCCTTGACAGGTCTGGCACGGTGCTTTTTGAAATGACAGGGTGGTTATTTCGCCTATTTTCAACCTGTGACACCATTCCTGAACAGTGAAAAACCTGAAATCACATTTTCAGATTTCAGTCTGATGTGGGAGTGTCATAAATTCAGGTGCAGCCTCAGCTCCCTGAGTGGTTAATTCACCTATTTTCAATCTATGGCACCATTCCTGAACGGTGAAAAACCTGAAATGACATTTTCAGATCTCAATCTGGTGTGGGGGTCCCTGGATTCAGGTGCAGCCTCAGCTCCCTGGGCTTATCAAGCTAAAAATCTTCCGTCAATATGTTCCTAAAAATGGGTTTTTTTAGGCAGGTTTAGGGCTGCAGTTTCAACCCTTCATCCTCAAATTTTACATCTTTTTTTTTGCAAAAAGGCCGAGCTTTGTGCCGAGTTCTTCACCAATCAAAGCCTGGTGCAAGGCCAGATTTAAACTTGGTGCTCGAAAAGTTGATTTTGCTTTGAGAAGCTCCTTGGGCAGTGGGGAGGGAAGGAAAATCCAGGGTGGGGCAGAGCTGGAGCTGCTCTTTCCAGCCAGAATCTGAGCAATTTTCCATATTAATGCCACAATTGGGGACTTTGGCTTTAAAGCCCTAAAATCAGGCACAGAAAAGCCCTAAAATCAGGGAAAGAAAGAGTCACAACAGCTCCACTGTGGTCATTGCCATCGAGGCCGAGAAAAGCTGGAACGGCGGCAGGAAATCATAAATTCCTGAGACAGAAAAGTTCACAAAGACCTCAGGGCTCCTTCTCTCTTTAATAATAAATGGGAGATTAATCCAGCTCTCCATCAGCAGGGCAGGCCCTCAGGAAGATGATTTTTTTTTAATTTTATTAGGGCCATTTAGCACAATCCCGGCGTCTGCTCCATCCCAACAAACACCAGGCCCAAATTTCCCTCCCCGATTTGTCATTGCTTTTGAAATCTTCCACAAACAAAATCCTCGTCAGGAGGAGATCTCTGATGCAGCAAAGAGAACAAAAAGAGTGAAAAACATTGGGAAATTGTTCCTGCTGAGCAGTGAGAGAGCTCTGCTCCAAAATGAGAAACTTCCAGGAATCGTGTGGAGCACACAGGGAGAGCATCTGCCTGCAGAGATCCCAATCTTAGTTATGGAATCCTAAAAAGTCCAGTCATTCTTTAACACAATAAATATTGGACAAATATTCCAGCGTAGCAGCAAATTTCCTTCTTCTGGAGGTAAAAATTGGATTATTTCAGTGACAGCCAGAGAAAATTTGATATGAAATCTGAGAATTCTGCTAATCCAATGCGAGAGACAAGTCCTCACGTGGAAGAATTCACAGAGGGAAATCATTTCCCTGTCTCAGTAAAAAAAAAAAACTGGAGAAACCAGGCACAAAAAAATCCCTTCATTTGCTCGGGGTTGATGTGCAGGATTTGAATTTTAAGCTTTGTAAGAGAAGACAGTTACATGCAAATCCTTTCTTCCATTTTCTACATCCAGACGATGCGAACACCTCTCATCCAAGGCTTGGATTATTTATTCATTGTTCCCCAAATTGAAAACATTCATATTCCTCACTTTCCTGGGGTGACAGCGTTTCAGTCTGTCAACAGCAAAGTGAAATATTCACAGGAACCACTCTGGGAAGATCTATCAGCAAATAGCCTCAGGAGGGGAAAAAAAAATGTGTTGGCATTTGCCAATATTCTCCTTTCAGCGTGACAAATTCACTCATTAAAATAAAAGTTAACTTAAAAAAAAAAAAGAAAAAAAAAGAAAAACATACAGAAGCCATGCAACACTTTTTATTCCCCTCCTGCTTTTCTGTTGTATTTTTAGGCTCCATGACCGTGGTTTTGTGCACACTGAGGTCACGCTGATCTTTCTCCAAGGCCATTTTCTGGGGTGAAAAGCTCCAAAGAACACAACTGTGGGCTGCAGAATTGCTCTGAAATTTCTTTTTTTTTCCTTTTTTTTCCCATCCTTCCTTCAGGGTTTGGGAGATCTTGGCTGAGACCAGAAGTTGGATGGCAAGAAGCATAAAGCTGGGTTTAAAAAGGGAAATGGGGAGGAGATTGGGAGCCCTGGGGGTGGCCACTGGTGGCCACGAGCTCGTGCTTTGCTGTGACTCTGCTCTGCCAGACCGGAACAATCCCAATTATTTCCAGCACTATGGCAAATCACCGACCTTCCCAGGAAGAATTCGTGCCAGGCTGGGTTTTTTTGTAGCTACAGGGGATGCATCAAACACAGAAGGATGAATTTTTTCTGCTGGTATTACCCAGCCTTGTGTTCCTGCTAGGATTTGTTACATAAGCACAGCCAGAGCTTTCCCAGAGGCTGAATTTCCTTTTTTTTTTACATAAAGCAGTGGCAGATGCGCTCCTCAGTCTGAGCAGGGGGGAAAAAGAAGCTCTGTCACATCTGGGTGATGAGAATCTGCATCACCTTGGCAATTTTCTGTCATTGGCTTCACCTTCTTTCAGTAAATCTGATGTTTATTTATCCAGGCTGGAAAAAAAGGATGAGTTTTGCTACAGAAATCACAACGTTGCTCTGCAAAAAAAAAAAAAAAAAAAAAATTAAAAAATGGGGGGGAAGAGAGAAGCTTTGAATAAAAAAATGGAGGGGAAACTGCTGAGTTTTGCATCCAAAATCTGAATATTCAAACTGTGCCTGAGCCAGGGATTCCCACCAGGACAGAGCTCCCAGAGGGGATTTTGTCTCATTTGCCAGGGGGATGCAGAATTCCCCACTCTGAGCTGCCAAGAGTCACCTCAGAAGCTGTGGGTAAACCTCAGGATGCTTCCAGAAGGTTTTTGGGGTTCTATTTGGGGGAGTTTGCCATCACTTCACCTACCTGAAAACCCCTCCTTTGTTTCCAGAGCCCCTGGCTGGGTCAGGCCCTGCGGGTGGATCTCACCCACACCTCACTGCACATCCAAGGGTGCTCTCATTCCTCTCCTTTGTGCCCAAATCTGATTTCCCCCCTCTGATTCCCCTCTCTTTTGTGCCTAAATCTGGTTTTCCAGCTCTAATTCCTCTCCTTTATGCCTAAATTTATTTTTTCCCTCTCTGATTCCTCTCATTTGTGTCCAAATCTGTTTTTTTTTCCTCTGATTCCCTTCTCTTTTGTGCCAAAATCTGGTTTTCCAGCTCAAATTCCTCTCTCATTTCTGCCCCAGTCTGCTTTTCCAGCCTGAGGATTGGTTCCTCACCTGCAGAAATTTCTTATTTTTTATTGCTGGAAGCCTCACAAGGCTCTGGCCAGGTTACACCAGGTGCTTGATACTCAACGCTGAGCCCAGTTTCCTTTGGAGGAAACAACCAAGCTTTTGGTTATCTTTAGTGTCATTAATATAAAATACTAAATAAAATTAAAACAAAGCCCAAAATCACTCATCAATGCCATCATCACCAACATGAGGACCCCACTCCTCCACACCAAAACCCCACCCCATGCTTATCCCAAAATCATAAAGAAGAAATCCACCATCAAGAATCTCTCCTCAGCCTTTTTGGGGTTTATTTAAAAATCTTTATTTAATTGTTAACCAAGACCAACCTCTCTTAACTTCCATTTCCAGATAAAAATCGTGACCTAGAAAAAAAAAATAAATTTTGCTATTGGAAGCAGTGCTGTTGGTAATTGAAGTGGAGGGAAAGAAAAGATAAAAGCACTGGGGAAAGACAGGAAGTTTCTTTGCAGGCCTGGGGAGAAATATATTTAAGTTTTAATGTGGTGTGACATGTGCAGAGTTAATAAATGGCGGTTGGATCACGATCTGAATTCCAGGGATGGAACACCCAGAAAACTGTTGTTTTCCTGAGATTTTTGAGGCAAAATTTGCCCGGGCAATTCCTCTGATCTCTGCTCGATCTGAGCTGCAATTCCTGCATCTCCAGGGTCAATTCCTGCAAAGAGAAAAGCTCCAATTCCTGCCCCACTGACCCTTCCCTGGCTGCTCTTCCCGGATTTTTGGCTCTCTGGGGTGATTTCGGCAGAATTGGGAGTGGAAAGGCTCGGCAGGGGCTCCACCTGCTGGGACCGGCTTAGCCTCGGGCTCTGCGCTCCCAAAACTGGGATGAGGAGCTAAAAAAGGGACTTCAGGAGCATCTGGAATTCCCAGCATGGATGCAGACCCATGCCCATAATGCTGCAGATGCACGGGGCAGACCCCTGGATGAGACAAAATCTACAGATCCTGTCCTTATTCAGGCTTTGAGCCCTCCTAAACCTCATTTTTCATCCCTGGAGGAGTTTGTGCTTCCCAGAGCATCTCTGAGTGAGATCCTCTGGAATTCCCAGCAGGGATGCAGACATTCCCCATGTCCATAATGATGCAGATGCACGGGGCAGACCCCTGTGTGAGACAAAAACTGGATGTCCTGTCCTTTTTCAGCCTTTCCAAATCTAATTTTTCATCCCTGGAAGGGTTTGTGCTTCCCAGAGCATCCCTGAGTGAGATCTGAGGACAAATCCCTGCTGGGAAGGGTCACACCTGACCCCAGCCTGGAGCAAACCCCTCCCAAACATTCTCGGGTTCTCCAAAACAGAGATGAGGAGCTAAAAAAGGGACTTCAGGAGCATCTGGAATTCCCAGCATGGATGCAGACCCATGCCCATAATGATGCAGATGCACGGGGCAGACCCCTGTGTGAGACAAAAACTGGATGTCCTGTCCTTTTTCAGCCTTTCCAAATCTAATTTTTCATCCCTGGAAGGGTTTGTGCTTCCCAGAGCATCCCTGAGTGAGATCCTCTGGAATTCCCAGCATCTATGCAGAAATTTCTTATCCCACAGAACTTCAGATCCAGGGGCAGACTCCTGGGTGGGACAAGAACTGGATGTTTTGTCCTTTTCCTGCTTTTCCAAACTTCATTTTTCATCCATGAAGGGATTTTTTTCTTCCCAGAGCATCCCTGAGTGAGAGCTGAGGACAAATCCCTGCTGGGAAGGGTCACACCTGACCCCAGCCTGGAGCAAACCCCTCCCAAACATTCTCGGGTTCTCCAAAACAGAGATGAGGAGCTAAAAAAGGGAGTTCAGGAGCCTCTGCAATTCCCAGCATCCATTCAGACATTCCTCATTCCATAGAGCTGCAGATCCACAGGGTAGACACGTGGATGAGACAATAAATTGACTTTTTCAACCTTGCTAAACCTCATTTTTCATCCCTGGAGGAGTTTGTGCTTCCCAGAGCATCTCTGAGTGAGATCCTCTGGAATTCCCAGCATCCATGCAGACATTCCCCATGTCCATAATGCTGCAGATGCATGGGGCAGACCCCTGTGTGAGACAAAAACTGGATGTCCTGTCCTTTTTCAGCCTTTCCAAATCTAATTTTTCATCCCTAGAAGGGTTTGTGCTTCCCAGAGCATTCCTGAGTGAGATCCTCTGGAATTCCCAGCATCTATGCAGAAATTTCTTATCCCACAGAACTTCAGATCCAGGGGCAGACTCCTGGGTGGGACAAAAACTGGATGTTCTGTCCTTTTCCTGCTTTTCCAAACCTCATTTTTCATCCCTGGAGGGATTTTTGCTCCCGAGAGCATCCCTGAGTGAGAGCTGAGGACAAATCCCCGCTGGGAAGGGTCTCATCTGACCCCAGCCTGGAGCAAACCCCTCCCAAACACCCTCGGGTGCTCCAAAACAGAGATGAGGAGCTAAAAAAGGGAGTTCAGGAGCATCTGGAATTCCCAGCATCCATTTAGACATTCCTCATTCCATAGAGCTGCAGCTCCACAGGGCAGACACCTGGATGAGACAATAAATTGACTTTTTCAACCTTGCTAAACCTCATTTTTCATCCCTGGAGGGGTTTGTGCTTCCCAGAGCATCCCTGAGTGAAAGCCTCTGGAATTCCCAGCATCCATGCAGACATTCCTTGTCCCACAGATCCGCAGATCCAAGGGCAGAGGCATGGATGAGACAAAACCTGGATGTCCTGTCCTTTTTCAGCCTTTCCAAATCTCATTTTTCATCCATTAAAGGATTTTTACTTCCCAGAGCATCCCTGAGTGAGACCTGAGGACAAATCCCTGCTGGGAAGGGCCTCATCTGACCCCAACCTGGACCAAACCCCTCCCAAACANGAGGACAAATCCCTGCTGGGAAGGGCCTCATCTGACCCCAACCTGGACCAAACCCCTCCCAAACATTCTCGGGTTCTCCAAAACAGAGATGAGGACCTAAAAAAAAGGAGTTCAGGAGTTTCAGGCCACAAACTCTTTTTACAATAAGCACAAAGACATTCCCAAGTTACCAATGACATTTTGTTGGAGAACCACAGAGACCCAGCTCAGGGAAAAAAGTATAAATAAATCACAAACACCAAGAAAACATAAATGGGCTCCTGCCAAACCAAAAATAAGGAATAGAACTGGAAAAACGAACTGCTGCTTCTCCCACCACTGCATTGAGCTTTGTCAATGCTGAGGAGTTATCAGTGTCAGATATTTTCACTGGAACGTGGAAAGATGTATTCATTCTTGTCACAAATTGATTTTTTTTTTAAGGACAGCATAGAAAAATCAAATTATTTCATTTTTCAAAGGCATCTCATGCATCCTGAGGAGTGGAAGTGTCACAGGGCAGACCCAACTGTTGGAATTATCAAGCAGCTCCTTCATTTTTTATCCGTTCCAGCTACATTTTGGATTGAATCACATCGATTAATGGACTCACAAAACCCTTTGAAATCTTCTCAGCTCAGGAAGTGGCTGTTATTAAAATTCCCAACTAATAAACCGCAGTTGGCACTCGGTTTCTTTGATAGGGATTTCACAGGGTTGCTTTTGAAAACCGCAAATTAAAATCTACTAAAGAAGAGATTTTCCTGCTACAGCAGAGAGGAGCTGGGAAGAATCAACTGAGGGTAAAAAAAAGGAATTGTTAACGGGAAAAATGTTGTGAGGTGAGGCTGTGAAATGGGAATGAAAGCGCCGGGAATATTCCCTGGATTTCAATCTCGTCCCACTCCATTCCTCCCAACCAAGCCCACGAGGTGGCACCGTTACTAAAAGAATAAAAACTGTGGAATTAATGATTCCAAAATCCATTAACCAGCGGCCAAACGCAACCCGCGAGCTGCGGGTGAAGTTGGGAACTGCATTTTCACGCAACAAAACAGCTTTTAAACGCCAATTTGTACCTTAAAATTAAAAAAAAATAAAAGTGAGAGTGTCTGTTCTGCCTCTGCAGAGCACCTGCTGTCAGCAGAGAGTTCAGGGGGGCTCTGATAAAAATCCAATTCCACCCAAGCACCCCTGGAGGGACAGAAAACTCCCTTCAGTGTCTCTAATATCAGGATTTTATTTTAGCAGCAGCTGCAGCTGGGCTCCAGCTTTAATAAACCTGAGCCTGCCGTGCCCCAGAGCTCCTCTCCTGTTGTTCATCTCCTCCTCAGCCTTAATTTTCATAACAATAACATCAACAGAGCCTCATCAGTTCCATTGCTTCTGACATCTGCCTCAATATTTAATGACTGCACCAGGCCACTGCCTCCCATCATCCTGGCCCTCGCTCCAAGCCCGGAGATTTTTGCCTCTTTCTCCTCCAAATGATGAAAGTGCTCCCATTTTCTGTTCAAGATCTCGCAGCCACAAACCTTTTCTGTTCAAGGATTGTTGGGAAATGTTGCGTTTCCGTTTAGCAAATTAATTCCATTTTGCAAATTAATTCCATTTTGCAAAATAATTCAATTTCTTTTTCCCCCTCTCAGCAGTGGTTTAACAAGGTCAATACCCACAAACCGTTCACAGCAGGAAATAAAACTGTCCCTCAACAAAAATCAAAAGATAAGGAGTGAATTTAAAAGCCTGCATTAAGTGATTTTAATTAACATCTTTGTTAATTTTAATTAACATCTTTGTTAATTTTAATTAACATTGTGGTGGAAGGTTCAGAAGCAGATACAGCCCATGAAAGTCCAACCGGGTTAGGATTTGGATTTGGGTTTGGGTGAGGGTTAGGTTTTGGGTTAGATTTAGGGTTAGGGTTAAGTTTTGTGTTAGGGTTAGGGTAGGCTTTGCTTAGGGTAGGGTTAGGGTGAAGGTTAGGATTTAGGGGTAGGGTTAGATTTTGGGTTAGGTTTAGGGTTAGGTTTAGGTTAGGGTTAGGATTGTTAGGGTCAGGATCAGGGTTAAGGTTAGGATTAGGTTAGGGTTAGGGCAAGGTTAGGTTTAGGGTTAGGATTGGGGTTTGGGTTAAGATTAGGTTTAGGTTTAGGTTTAGTTTAGTCAGAGTTAGCTTTAGTTAGGTTAGGCTTGGTTTAGGTTTAGGGATTCAACCTTTGAATCAACCTCATTTCAAAACCTTCAGCTGAAATCAAAATTTTTTAAAATCATTGCTGGCTTTCACCTCATTTGTCTGCACAAGGGTTGATTTATTCATCAATAATCCAACAGGAAAAGATAATTTATCCCCGATTAACAACGCCCTTACTACCAGAGACGTTAAAATAAGATGGTAAAATAACGAATGCTTTTATTTCCTTTCGACTGTTGGATATTCCCAGCCTGGTTCAGCATTTCCAAGGGTTTCCTGCAGAGCACGAAAGCTGCAGAAATCCCGAGGTTGCACCGTTAAAGATCACCCTGCCCTTCTCCTGGCCCGCTGTAATCGATGTGACAGAGCAGAATCTCAAACAAGGTGACATTTTCTACTTCACTGTGCAAAACACGAGGCGGGAGTGGGGTTGCATTCCCAAACTACCACGAGCACCTTTCCAGCTGAGGGGAAAACATCCCGAGAAACCCCACGCACGGCAGGCGGGGCGGGGGCACACGCATGGATGCCAAAGCCCTTGGAAAGTTGCTGGATGAGCTTTTCTTCCAGAAAAATTAGAGAGAACGGGCCTAAAATCAGCTCAGATTTTTCCTTTTTTTCACAGAAATTTTTGAATTTCTGTTTTTCAGCCACTCCAGGCTTCCCTCACTTCATGCCACCTCCTCCCCATGGTTTTCCAGGTTGGGAGTTGCTTTTCCCTGAGCTCCAGCACAGAAAAGTCCCCAGGCAGGCTGAAAAGCTGTTCCAAGAGAGGATTATCCCTTCTCCCAAGAATTACCTGTCCTTTCTTATCAGGCAGATGAGAAAAGCACAAGTGAGTTGATGCCAAGGCTCAGCTGGATAAAGCAGCTTCGAGTTCTGTTCTCAATGAAATAAAATAAAATGGGAGAAAAACTTTCCTTCTGGTCAGAATTAAAGAATGAACTTGTAAAAACTGGGAATTTTAACAAGCACAAGGAGCTGAACATGACAGTATTCTCAGCACAGAATTGATGCTGCATTCATTTCACTGCAGTTCTCAAATCTGTGATCTGTTCAAGGGAAGTTCTGGAAGATAAAGGAATTTTCTCTCACTCAAGAGAAATTCCAGAAGATAAAGGAATTTTCTTCTTTTTCCTTCCAGAAGAAAACTCAGCTTCTTCAGAAATGAGGGCAGAATGTTTGGTTCTTGCCTGTTTCTGCTCTGCTCCTCCATCTGACCCTGCAGCTTATAAAAATTAACATCACAAACTTAAATTGCGACAGCGGCTCTGGAAAACAGCGACATTTACAGGATTTGCCCAGTTAGAGGCAAATCATCCTTCCATCCTGACACAGCACAACCTGTCAATTATTCATCTAGCAGCATTTTCATTTCCTTTTCGTGGTCAGATGCTGAAAAAGCCACAGGATGTGGCAGCTGATCTGGAACAATCTGCAAGTCTGCCTGGAACACTTTTTCCCTTTTAACAGTTTTTCCCTTTTACCAGGCTTTTAGTTTTGTTCAGCAGAGTGTGGAGATTTATTCAGACACCAAGGGACAGCTCCCAAAGTCCAGAGGACCCAAAAAAGTACCGAAAAATGTGAATTTTGAGTTGCTCATCCAGCCTGGCTCACATTGGCATCGAGGTTTTGATCAGCACAGGAGATATTTGAGATAATCACGTCTTTTTTTTCTCTGTTACATAACTGCCAGCCCCTTGTTGCCCCTCAGCCATCCAATCACTCCAGTGCAGCCAGGTCCTGTCAGATCTGCTGCCAAATCATCCCCAGGAATGGCTGAATCGAGGGCTGCAGAGCTGTCAATGCAGAGCTCGGAGAGAACATCCCCTCTCACGGCATCAGTCAACAGAAAAAACAACAAATCCCTCGACCTTGGCAGAGCAGGGCTGAGGTTCTGTCTCAAAGCTCTTTTTGCTTCCCAAAAATGAGGGAAATTTGCTGCTCCGTCCTCAACTTCAACACTTCAGGAAGGTGAAAGATTTATTTGGAAGTGACGGAGGAAAATGCAGGGCAGGGAGAGGAAGGGAGACCTGCACAAAAGTGATTTTATCACATTTATTGTCCCCTGGGCAGGTGAAAGTTGTCTCAGGAAGAGGACACAGCCAGGCCCCACCACAGAATACATTTCCTGGGAGATGGCAAAAAGCTCAGCTGATTTTTTGCAGCCTTTCTGAGCCCCAGCTGGGGTGGAATCCAACTTTATATTTTCACTCTCATCTCCTTCTGAAGCTCAGAGGATTCCTAACTCCAGTTATTCAGGGAAAAGATCAAAATTCACCTGGCAAATTAAGGGTGGTGGTGAAGGGAAAGCTCATCAAAGGTTGGAAGAAAGACCCCAGGATCATCAAATCCACCCTTTGACCAAACCTTCTGGTGAACCAGCCAGAGCACTGAGTGCCAATCTGAGTCAGAACAGCAAGGAAATGTGATAAAAAGGTGATGTTAACACTCTTTTTTTTTTTTTTTCTTAAAAGGCTGAGATCATTTTGATTTAAACTCCAGGTGAATGTCAGGCAAAGGCTGACATTGTCAGCACAACCTCTGCAGGTATCCACAGCAACATCAGCCATCAAGAGTCCCCCTTTTTGCCAGAAAATGAACTTGGTGGTGAATTTTCTCCCTGATTTCCTGCTCTCTGTGAGGAATGGGATCCAGCAGGAGGGAAGAGCTCCATCTGCACCGTTTCCAGTGCCAGAACTCTGCTCCCCCGGGGTGAGACCACCCAGCCTCCCCCTGCTCAGACAGCAGGGCACAAGTTCCTACAATTTATCTCCCCGAGAGCTCTTTTGCTTTCTCATCTCCCAGACATGTTATTTCATCCTCAGCTCCAAAGAGACACGCAGTGTTCTCGGGAAGGATATTTACATTTTGAAAGCATTTCCATTAAACAGCTTTTCCCTTTTTTTTTTTTTTTCCTTTTTTTCCTTTACTTTTTGAAGGTCAGTCATAAATAATTCAGAGCTACACACTGGAAGAACATGCAAAGCTCGACTTTGGACATAGGCTGGGCTTATTTCCATGAATAGAGGATTGCAGATTATCTGAGTGCTGTCACACAGAGCGTGTAAAAGCTGTTTGAGCACAGGAATAAAGCAGTCCTGGGTATAAAAAAAAACATTCAAAGGGGTTTCAAGGGATTCTGTTGTGCACAGGAATTCTCCATCCCCTTATCTAAATGCAGAGTTATGAGCAGGCAGTGACTCAGATTGGAGCCCGGCGCTGTTTATGCTTTGTGGAATTCCACAGGAGCCCTGGCGTGGGGTGGCAGATAAAAAACTGAGCCTTGTGTTTATCATGAATACACCAGATCAAAACAATTGGGTTTATCTTTCATTTCCCAGCTTTGTCAAGTAAAAATGATTGATTTTTTTTTTTTTCAGTCTCCTTAAAGGCACTGAACACAACTATTTGCTTGTACTCTGTGGTTTATTGAACACACAGAAATTCTGATTGGAGAGATAAATTCCGATTATGTGTCAAAGGTTTATATATATAATCAAATTCAATGTAGTTGGATTTTTTTCCTCCGAAGGCAGCCCTGTGGAAGCTGAAAGAGGGATAGCTCTCCCAGTCCCGTAGATGGAATTCAGGTTATGTGTATGGCAAACGGCATCTTCCTCCGAGTGATTAAAACAGAAATTTTCCCCAGAATTTCCGGAGGTCAGACTATAAAAAAAGAAATAATGACCTTGTTAAGTAAATATAAAACATACTATAATGGGGCATGAACGAAAAAGAAAAAAAAAAAGAGACAAAGCAATAAATAGAAATTTTGCACGAATACCACTCGACGCACCATATTATCCTCATGCAGATTTTCTGATAATATCGGTCCGAACACTATATGGTTCCCAAAAGACTGATTTGCTCGATTTGTTTTCTCGTAAGGGCAGCCCTTATGGTAGTAAATTATCGCATGAAGACTTGTCTAGCGCTGTTAGGCCTTCCCCGCATAATAGCTGGTGACCCTACCCAAGAAGGAAATTCGAGGTGTATGATTATCGCACAAATAACCGAGGTGTACATTATCTCAAAACAGGCAGCTGGATCAACACTACACCGAAAAAATTTGCTTTCACAAGCAGATGGAATACCAGAAAACTCCAGTTATAGCTCTCAAATTAGCTTTTAATAAATTTCATACTCTCAAAGAGGTTCAATGTTTGATTGTTTCCCCCCAAGGCAGCCCTTTAGGGTGTGTCAAAGTACAACGCTGGATAAGAGAGCATTGAATGGAATCGGTACTGGAGACGTCGCAATAACCAGTGAGCTTTAGCTCTCCCACGGATAAGACACAGTTTAAAAGAATCTTTCACGTTATTGATTCAGTCAGCGGACTCAGCTTTCCATTGTCTCATAGTTTCTACAGCCATGCGTTAGACTCAGCGCAGAGTCACAGGTATTTCCTGTATGACGAGCGCAGAAACTGCTGAAATTATCTCTTCAAGGTTTTATGTATCAAAACTCCAAAGGTTCAATGCTTGATTAGTTTCCGCCCAAGGCAGCCTGGTGGGCTTATAACGAAAAGATATGTCGCAGCTATTGAGTCGTATGAGGACGGGTGAACATAGTCTGCATGTAACCCCCGGTGGGATTGCTCGAAATTCGATACGAAATTCAATTAGTCTCAAAAGCACCATACCCCTGGAAACAATTATGCATCAGCTCGCCAATCCAGAACGAAGACCGTGGAATCAAACTAGCCCCCCTAACTGCGTGGCCCTTTGTTGGTGGACTATGTTTCAAGCGACTGAACCTACACTAAATGGACCATCACAGCAGGATGATCAACTCTAGGAACCTATATATGAACAAGTTGAAAGCTGACATTAACAAGCCCTGAACTAGGTGTGTTGATGCAAGCAGCTCATTGGGTGAATACTCCCCCGGGAAGCGATGCCTCCAATCCCACCCCAAACGTTTAATGCAGCCACAGCAGTGTAAGGAGCAACGGCAAAACCTTACACCCTGCACTGCTGACAGGGAATTCCGGTCCTTGAAACCACCACAAGAGCGAATGTGAACTAGGACCTCTCACCGCAGCCTGCTTTGAGCCAGGGGTTCGATTAATCCTCTGAGGATTGCGCTACTGCAGGAAGGTGACAAAAAGAGCACGAGACAAATAAGTTCGCGAGAATGCACAGAAAGAGAATCATGTCAGAGCAAGGGAAATGAAATCACCAATTTGGGAATCTGGCTTTCCTGCCAGCATGTGTCGTGGCGGAAGGCATGACCCAGAGCACTTTTTGGGATCCAGAACTGAGGAGCCAGCGGTGCAAACCCGGGGTGAGGCTCAAAGGCTGGCAGTGTGAGCAGCTCCTTCCAGCAAGCGGAGCAGAGGAATCCTCTCCGCAATCCGTGGTATAGATGTTTGTGGGCCAAGATTCGTGCTCGTGGCGGGGTGCCTGCACCAAGGCTCGTAGAGCCTAGGCCATCCGAGGAGTTCGTTGTGGGAGGTGTAGTTGCAGTGTACAAATGGTATTTCTCCCCCGAGCTGAACAATTTCCATCCCTGACCTCCCCTGTCCTTGTCCCTCCCCTCCACCTTTTAAAAATATTTAGTGTTTTATGTTGGCCATAAAAAAAAGAAAAATTGAATTGGGAGAGAGCTTTTCCAGGTTGGAGCCTTTGCGTCGCTGTCAGCAGAAACCTCTGAGTTAGGGAGAAAGAAATTTGCAAAAATCTGACACCTGCCACTTTCCATTGAGCTTTGGGTGGAAAATGTCCCTGGCCTCTTCCATTTTTAATGTCAGAGGCAGCCTGGCGGAAAAGATTACCTCCAGGTAAAGTCACCCAGAACAGGAGCCGCCTGCCAAACCCCTCCTCTCCAGCCCAGATCCAGCTCAGCCGCGCTTTTCCAGGGAAAACCCTCCACAGGAGAGCTGGTGAGGAAACCCGGAGGAGCCCCTGAGCAGGACATAATTTGACTTCCTGTCAGGGAAATTTTGATAGAGCGTCAAGGTAGCTTGGCCTAGCCTGGAGGGATATTCTCCCTGTGACCTCTGCCCAAGGTCAGTCCCTTTTCAAGAGCAACAAGACAGCTCTTTTCCAGAATGGGTAGAAGGGGAATAAACTATCTCACTACCCTGACAGATTTTGCCTCTCCAGGTGGAATTTGTGGAGACGCATGGGCCCTGAATCTGAGGGCATTCT
>CM019214.1:123543782-123568099 GCA_009741485.1 Malurus cyaneus samueli
GGTCCTGTCTTTTCAGCCTTTCCCAAATCTCAATTTTTCATCCATTAAGGATTTTACTTCCCAGAGCATCCTGAGTAGACCCTGAGGCAAGATCCTGCTGGAAGGGCCTCATTGACCCCACCTGGACCAAGCCCCTCCCAGAAGCACTCCGGGTGCTCCGGAAGACAGAATAGGACCTAACATAAACAAGAGCAGAGTTCAGGAGTTTCAGGCCACAAACTCTTTGGGACAATTTATAAGCACAAAGACTTCCCAATGTTACCAATGGGACATTTGTTGGAAACCACATGAGACCCGCTCAGGAAAAAAGTTATAATAATCACAAACGACAGCAAAAAACATATATATGAGGCTCCTGCCCAAACCGACGAAAGATAAGGAATAGAACTGAGAAGCACAACGAACTGAACTGCTATTCTCCACCTGCATTGCGCTGTTGTCATGTCTGAGGAGTTACCGTCAGATGATTTTCCACTGGAACGTGGAAAGTATGTATTCATGTCTGTCACAATTGATTTTTTTGTTTAAGGAGCGCATTGAGAAAATCAATTATTCATTTTCAAAGGCATCTCTGACCATACAGTCCTGCAGGAGTGGAGGAGTGTCACAGGCAGACCCAACTTGTGAAATTATCAGCAGCTCTTCTTCATCTGTTTAGGTCCGTGCCCACTACATTTGATTGAATCACGGTCGATCTTAGATTGGATTCACAAACCCTTTTTGCATAATTATTCCTAGCTACAAAGAGATGGCTGTTATTAATTACAAAATTCCAAACTATAATGCCACAGTTTTGAGATCGAGTTACGGTTCTTCTGATAGGGATTTCACAGGTGTGCTTTTGTAGGAAAACGCAAGTAAGAATCATAACTACACAACGAGATTTTCCTGCTACGAGCAAGAGAGAGAAGCTTGGGAAGGAATATCAACTGAGGGTATAATAAAGGAAATTTTGTTCAACGGGATAAGTATCATTCGAGGTCGAGCGCATGTGAATGCGGAATGAACACACGGAGAATTTGATTCCCTGGATTTCATCTTCCCATTCCAGTTCCTCCCAACCAAGCCCACGAGGTCACCGTTTAAGAAGAATAAAAACTCGGGGAATTAATGATTCTAAATATCCAAAACCAGCGCCAGCCAACCCGCGAGCTGCGGGAAGTTGGGAGGCTGATTTTCACGCAACAAAACAGCTTTTAAACGCCGAATTTGTACCTTAAAATTAAAAAAAGAAAGTGAGAGTGTCTTCTGCCTCTGCAGAGCACCTGACTGTCAGCAGAGTCAGCGGGGGCTCTGGAGATCCAATTTCCACCCAAAGCGACCCTGGAGGGACAGAAAAAACTCCTTCAGTGTCTCTATATCAGGATTTTATGTTAGCACGAAGCTGCGACTGGGCTCCAGCTGTAAGTGAAAGGCCTGAGCCTGCAGTGCCCAGAGCTCCTCCTGTTGTTCATTCTCCCTCAGCGCGTTAATGCATAACAATAACATCAACGAAGCCTCATCAGTTACCATTGCTTCTGACATCGTTGCTCATATTTAATGACTGCACCAGGCACCTGCCTCCCATCGTGCGCGCTCGCTCCAAGCCCGGAGTTTTTGCCTCTTTCTCTAGCCAAATGATGAAATCCCATTTTCTGTTCAAGTCTTCGCAGCCACAAACCTGTGTTCTGTTCAGATTGTGGGAAATGTTGCGTTTCCGTTTTAGCAATTATTCGCATTGTTGCAAATTAGATTGCGCATTGCAAAAAATTTCAATTTTCTTTTCCCCCTGCTCGCATGTGTTTCAACAATATACCCAAAACCATTCACAGCAGGAAAAAAATGTCCCTCAACAAAATCAGAAAGATTAGGAGTGAATTAAAAGCCTGCATTAAGTATTTATTAACATCTTTGTAATTTTTTAACATCTTTGTTATATTTATTAACATGGTGGTGGAGGTTCAGAAGCAATACACTCCCATGAAAGATCATACCAAGGGTAGGATTTGGGATTTGGATTATGGTTGGGGAGGGTGAGGGTTAGGTTGTGGGTTAGATTGAATAGGGTTAGGGTTAGTTTGTGTTTAGAGGGTTAGGGTTTTGCTGCCTTAGGGTCAGGTTAGGGTTGAAGTTAGGTTTAGGATTAGGAGTAGCGGGCATTAGATTTGGCGTAGTGATTAGTGGAATTAGGGTTTTGACGTAGGTTAGAGATTGGGTTAGGGCAGGATCAGAGGCTAAGGTTAGGATTTAGTGTTAAGGGTTAGGGCATAAGGTTTAGGTATGGGTTAGGATTGGTTAGGTTAAATTAGGTTTAGTTTAGCTTTAGCTTTAGCTTAGTTAGCTTTAGCTTTAAGGTTAGGCTTAGGCTTAGGGTTTGGGTTAGGTTTAGGAATCCAACCTTGGAATCAAACCTCATCTTGCGAAGACGCGTTGAATGGCTGGAATCAAAATTTGTTAAATCATTGCCTGGCTTTCACCTCATTTGGCCTGGCACAAGGGTTGATTTATATACATTCTTGATAATCCACACGAAGAAAGATATTTATCCCTCAATCTAAGCCTAGCAGCCGGCTTACTACAAGAAGTAAAATAAGATGGTAAAAATATGACAGAATGCTTCATCTATTTTCCTTTTAGACTCGTGGTATGGATATTCCCATCAGTCTCAGCCATTATGCCAAGGGTTTCCTGCAGAGCATCGAAAAGCTGCAGAGAAATCCCGAGTTGCACCATTGAAAAATCACCCTGCCCTTCTCCTGCCCGCTGTAATCGAGGCTGTGACAGACGAGCAATCTCAACAAGTGACATTTTCTACTTCACGTGTGCACAAAACACGAGCGGTGATGGGGATTGCATTCCCTCGAACTAACCGACGAGCACCTTCTCAGCCTGAGGGAAAACATCGAAGCAAACCCACACCACGGCACGGCAGCGCGTGTGGCACACGCTGGTGCCAAGCTTATGGAAGCTGGATGAGCTCCATAGTCCCAATAGGATAAGATGCCTGATCAGCTCATTTTCGCTTTTCACAAATTGAAATTCATGTAAGACTCCGAGGTTACCCTCACTATCATGCTCAGACTTCAAATTCGCGGTTTTTTTCAAGGAGGGCTGATTGTCGTCCTAGTCATCTGCAAGGTCCCCGCAGTGCTACTGTCCACAGAGATCTTCCTCTCCAAATTCTTATGGTCACACTCTCATCCAGGCAGAGTTGGAGTCAAGAGTTGACTCATATCTCCGGCTCCGCACAGATAAAGCCTACAGCTTGCTGAAGTCTGTTCTACAAGAAGCTAAGATACCCTATCCAGGAGAAATACTTTCACTTGGCGGTGCGTACTTCAAGCAGGTAACAAATGAACTTAAAAGCAACTAGGTGAGTTTAATCAAGCACAGTAAGAGCTTATGGTTCATCTACATGATAAAATCAAATGGTTGAAACTTTCTTCTGCAGCCATAAGAATGAACTGTAACACAACGATAAAAGCACACCGGAGTAACTCGCAGATTATCACACATGTATGCGCAGTTCATATTCACTTTAATCTTGTGATCTGTCAAGGGAAGATTCTGGAATGATAAGAATTTTCTGGCCTTTATCCTTTCTACAGAACACTCAAGAGAGATGTCCAGAGATAAAGGAATTCTGTCTTCTCTTTTTGCACTCAGCAGAAACTCAGCTCCTCGAATGAGGGGCAGAATGTTGTTTTGCCTGTTTCTGCTCTGCTCCTCCACATGACCTGCAGCTTATAAAAATTAACATCACAAACTTAATATTGCACAGCGGCTCTGGAAAACAGCGACATTGTGCAGGATTTGCCCAGTTAGAGGCAAATCATATCCTTCCATCCTGACACAGCACAACCTGTCAATTATTCATCTAGCAGCATTTCATTTCCTTTTCGTGGTCAGATGCTGAAAAAGCCACAGGATTGGCAGCTGATTCGTGGAACCAATCTCCAAGTCTGGCCTGGACTTTTTCCCTTTTGAACAGGTTTTCCTTTACCAGGCTTTTAGTTGTTCGCAGGATGTGGAGGAGTTTTATTAGACACCAAGGGACAGCTCCCAAAAGTCCAGGACCCAAAAGCAGTGACCGAAAAGTGATTTTGAGTTGCTCATCCAGCCTTGGTCACTTGGCATCGAGTTTGTGCGAGCACACGAATATTTGAGATAATCTCACGTCTTTTTTTCTCTGTTACTAACTGCCAGCCCTTGTTTGCCCTCAGCCATCCAATCACTCCAGTGCAGCCAGGTCCTGTCAGATCTGCTGCCAATCATCCCAGGAATGGCTGTAATCGGGGCTGCGAGCTGTTCAATGCAGAGCTCGGAGAGAACATCTCTCACGCATCAGTCAACAGAAAAAAAACAACAAATCCCTCACCCTTTGGCAGAGCGAGGCTGAGTTCGTCTCTCAAAGCTCTTTTTGCTTCCCAAAAATGGGGAAATTTGTGCTCGTCCTCAACTTTCAACACTTCAGGAAGGTGAAGATTTATTTGGAAGTGACGGAGGAAATGCCAGGAGGGAGAGGAAGGGGAACCTGCACAAAAGTGATTTTATCACATTTTGAATCCCCTGGGCAGGTGAAAGTTGTTCAGGAAGAGGACACAGCCAGGCCCCACCACAGAATACATTTCCTGGGAGATGGCAAAAAGCTCAGTGATTTTTGCAGCCTTCTGAGCCCAGCTGGTGGAATCCAACTTTATATTTTCTATTCCATTCTCCTTCTGAAAGCTCAGAGGATTCCTAACTCCAGTTATTCAGGGAAAAGATCAAAATTCACCTGGCCAAATTAAGGTGGTGGTGAAGGAAGCTCATCAAAGGTTGGAAAAGACCTCCAGGATCATCAAATCCACCCTTTGACCAAAAACCTTCTGGTGAACCAGCCCAGAGCACTGAGTGCCCACATCTGAGAGTCAGAACAGCCAAGGAAATGTGAATAAAAAAGGTGATGTTAACACTCTTTTTTTTTTGTTTTCTTAAAAGGCTGAATCATTTTGATTTAAACTCCAGCATGAATGTCAGGAAAGGCTGACATCTGTCAGCACAACCTCTGTCAGGTATTCACAGACAACATCAGCCATCAAGAGTCCCCTTTTTGCCAGAAAATGAACTTGGTGGTGAATTTTCTCCCTGATTTCCTGCTACTCTGTGAGGAATGGATCCAGCAGGAGGAAAGAGCTCCATCTGCACCGTTTCAGTGCACGAACTCTGCTCCCCCGGGGTGAGACCACCCAGCCTCCCCCTGCTCAGACAGCAGGGCACAAGTTCCACATTTATCTCCCGAGAGCTCTTTTGCTTTCTCATCTCCCAGACATGTTATTTCTCCTCAGCTCCAAAAGAGACACAGCAGTGTTCTCGGGAAAGATATGGACGAGTTTTGAGGCATTTCCGATTAAAGCAGCTTATTAGCCCTTTTTTTTTTCTTTTCTTTTTTCCTTTACTTTTTGACAGGTCAGTCAATTAATAATTCTCAGAGCTACACTGGAAGAACATGCAAGCTCGACTTTGGACATAGGCTGGTATTTCCATGAATAGAAGGATTGCAGATTATCTGAGTGCTGTCACACAGAGCGTGTAAAGCCGTTTGAGCACAGGAATAAAGCGCCAGTCTGGTATGAAAAATAAAAACATTCAAAGGGTTTCAGGATCGTTGTTGCATCATGGGATTCCTCCATCCCTCTATCTAAATGCAGACGTTATGAGCGGCAGATGACTCAGATTGGAGCGCCGGCGCTGTTTATGCTTGTGGAATTCCCACAGGAGCCCTGGCGTGGGGTGGCAGATAAAAACTGAGCCTTGTGTTTATCATGAGAGTACACCAGATCAAACAATTGGGTTTATCTTTCATTTCTCTAGCTTTGTGAGATAAAAAATGCTTTGATTTTTTTTTTTCATCTCTTAAGGCACTGAAACAAAATTTGGCTGTAAGAACTCTGCAGGATTTATAGACAGCACAGAAATTCTGAAATATGGGCCAGAAAAATTCCCAGATTATGTTCAAGGTTTATATGATCAAATCAAGTTCAATGATTGATTTTTTTCCTCCAAAGCAGCCCTAGGTGGAAGCTGGAGAGGATGAGCTCGTCCTCCCAGGAGGAGCAGTTATTGAGCAAAGCAGCTTCCTCTGTGATCAGCACAGAAGATCATAGGAGCCAGAAAACTCCCAATTATCTCTCAATTTTATACATCAACTCAAATATTCAATGTTTGATTTTTGCCCCCAGGAGGCAGGCCGTGGTGGGAGCTGAAGAGGTGTGCGCTCCCAGGAGAAATTCAGTTATTGACAAAGAGCGTCCTCTAGTGACAGCACACAGGATCTGAATATGAGCCAGAAAAAACTCAGAATTATCTCTCTCAAGGTTTATGGATCAACTCAGAGGGTCAATGTTTGATTTTTCCCAGGCAGCCCTGGTGGGAGCTGGAGAGGGACAAGTTCTGCCCCCCAGGTGGGAATTTAGACACACATTTCCGAGCGGCTGCCTTGACGAGAGCAGAGGCATTCAGCCTGACCTGGTTTGAGCAGCAGCTCTTGGGATACTCCCCGGGAAGCGATGCCTCCCAATCCAACCCAAACTTTGCGCAGCAGCAGCCGATCGGAGCGAGAAACCTTCACCCTGCACTGCTGACAGAAACACCCGAGTCCTGAAAAACTCCCCTCTCACCCAACCCGCTTTGCGAGGTTGATTAATCCTGAGATTCACTGTGGTGACAAAAGACACGAGACAGATGCGAGGAGGATCTGTCAGAGCAGGAAATGAATCAGCCAAAATTGGGGATCGGCTCTCCCGCAGCATCTGCGGGGAGCATGAACGAGCATCGCTCCAGCAAGTTTGGATCCAGAAACTGAGGAGGCACAGCTGCCAAACCCTGAGGGGTGAGCCAAAGGCTGGCAGGTGAGCAGCTCTGTCCAGCAGCAGGAGAAAGGAAAATCCTGCTCCCAATCCGTGTTTCTGCACAAGATTCGTTCGTGCTCACTGAGGGCTGCACCAGCCAGTGTGCCTCTCAGGGTTGGTTTCAGCTGTAGTTGCAGTGTATCAAATGTATTCTCCCCCGAGCTGGAACAATTTCCATCCCTGACTCTCCCTGTCTCGTCCCTCCCCTCCACCTTTTAAAAATATTTAGGGTTTTATGTTGGCCATAAAAAAAAAAAAGAAAAGAAAGATTTGAATTTGGAGCTTTCCAGGTTGAGCCTGCGTCGCGTCGCTGTCAGCAGAAACCTCTGAGTTAGGGAGAAAGAAATTTGCAAAAATCTGACACCTGCCACTTTCCATTGAGCTTTGGGTGGAAAATGTCCCTGGCCTCTTCCATTTTTAATGTCAGAGGCAGCCTGGCGGAAAAGATTACCTCCAGGTAAAGTCACCCAGAACAGGAGCCGCCTGCCAAACCCCTCCTCTCCAGCCCAGATCCAGCTCAGCCGCGCTTTTCCAGGGAAAACCCTCCACAGGAGAGCTGCACGGAGCCCCTGCAGCCAAATTCTGTGGATTTGTGAGCTCAGGAGCTGATCCTGGAGGGATTTTCCTGTGCCCTCTGCAGTTCCTTCTCAAGAGCAACCAGCTCTTTTCAGGAGGAGGAGAAAATCACTGAGTTTCTGCCTCTCAGGGTGGATTTGTGAGAGCAGGAGCTGATCCTGGAGGGATTCTCCTGTGCCCTCTGCAGCTCCTTCACAAGAGCAACCAGCTCATTTCAGAGTTGGAAGAAAACAGAACCTGAATTTTGTATCTCAGGGTGAATTTGTGAGCCCAGGAGCCGGTCCTGGAGGGATTTTCCTTACCAGGATTGGGGTAGGGTGTCCTCTGCAGTTGCTTCACAACACCACAGCCCCTGCAGCCAAATTTGGTCGATTTGTGAGCCCAGAACTGATCCTGGAGGGATTCTCCTGTGCCCTCTGTAATTCCCTCACAAAAGAAGAGGACTTCGTCACTCCTGGTGGATTTGTGAGGTCAGGAGCTGATCCTGGTAGGATTCTCCTATGCCCTCTGTAATATTTTCATGAGAACAACCATCTCCTTTCAGGAGCTGGAGGAGAACAAAGCAGGATTTCTGCCATTCCTGGTGGATTTGTGAGCCCAGGAGCTGATCTTGGTGGGATTCTCCTCAGCATGAATGGGGCAAGATGTCCTCTTTGAAATTCCTTCCCAGCAGCAATCAGCTCCTTTCAGAAGCTGGAAGAGATGCCAATGGAGCTTGTGAGGTGCCAATTCCTTGTGAAGGAATTGCAGAAAGAACAGCCTGCCCCAATCCTGCTGAGGAGAATCCCACCAGGATTGGGTTCTGGGCTCACAAATCCATAAAATTTGGCTGCAGGGGCTGTGATGTTGGGAAGGAATTTCAAAGAGGACACCCTGCCCCATTCACACTGAGGAGGATCCCACCAGGATCAGCTCCTGGGCTCACAAATCCACCAGGAGTGGCAGAAATCCTGCCCTGTTCTCTTCCAGCTCTGAAAGGAGCTGGTTGTTCTTTGTGAGGGAATTACAGAGGGCACAGGAGAATCCCACCAGGATCAGCTCTGAGCTCACAAATCACCTTGAGAGACAAAAATCCGTTTTGTTCTCCAGCTCCTGAAATGGGCTGGTTGCTCTCTGAAGGAACTGCAGAGGGCACAGGAGAATCCCTCCAGGATCAGTCCTGGCTCACAAATCCACAGAATTTGGCTGCAGGGGCCGTGGTGTTGTGAAAGAAATCCAAGAGACACCCTGCGCCCATTCCCACTGAGGAGGATCCCACCAGGATCAGCTCCTGGGTTCACAAATCCACCAGGAGTGGCAGAAATCCTGTCCTGTTCTCTTCCATTAAATGAACAAAGTTCCTTTTCTCTGCTTCGCCCTCGGAACTGAGCGCCATTTGGAGCTGAAAATTGTAACTTGAATGTTCCAAAAGCGAAGGAAATGAAAGCAAAAGGGATGTCATTCCTCCCTCACTGACGCCACGAGATACCGATGCTCTTTATTTATTGATGGAGCTCTCTCTGCAGCCCAGCAATCTCAACGTGCTCATGAATATTTCTGTGCACATGGGAAAGAGATCCTTCTGCTTCTCTCCTTCCTGCTGGGACCAGGAGAATTGGTTTCCTTTGAGGTGCTGGGCTGCTGCCATTTGGCGACCAAAGAACAGGAGCAAACTCATCCTGTCCATCGGACTAAACTCGTAATCCACAGAAATCCATGTTCTAGTAACCAGGAAGACCTTGGAGAAATATTCTTCATTGAATACCATGATTAATTCACAGCTTTTCCAAATCCTTGAGCACGTGCCACCTCCCAGGAATGGTCAGAGGAGCTGGAAGGAAGTGAGGAACAGAATGGGAACTCTGGAGGGTGATTGTTCAGACCCCCATTGAGAAGCAAAAATAGGGAATATTCCTTTGAAGGAATTGTTCTGCCTATGGGAAAGTAAATCCTTTGCTTTGGTTAATGGAATTTGGAACGTTTCGGTTAGCAAATTGTTTTATTCTTAATATTAGGGCATGTTATTTGGAAGTGCTGACCTTGCAAAGAAAGATCTTTGAAAAAAATGAAATGAATGGATGGAGAACCATCACAGTTCCCTTTTCCCTTGGCCCCATCCCTGTTCCCATGATCCCATCCCAGGTTCCTTGATCCCATCACAGGTTCCCTTTTCCCATGATCCCATCCCAGGTTCCCTTGACCCCATCACAAGTTCTGTTACCCCATCAAGTTCCCTTGGCCCCACCCCAGGTTTCCATGGCCCTGTCTCAGATTCCCATGATCCCATCACAGGTGTCCATGATCCCACTCACAGGTTCCCTGATTCCCATCCGATCCATTCCTCATGATCCCATCACAGGTTCCCATGCATCTCCATGAACTCATCACAGGTTCCCCATGATCCCATACTCACAAGGTTCCCATGATCCCATCACAGGTTTCTGTGACCTCATCACAGGTTCTCCTGGTCCCATCACAAGGTCCCAGGGCCCCACATCTTCCCATGGTGCCATCAGAGGTTCCCATGATCCCATCACAGTGTCCATGACTCCCATGCCACCAGGTCTATGGTTCCTACATGTCCTCACCCTCACAGGTTCCCATGACCCCATCAAGATCCCTTGCCCCCCCAGGTTCCCTGATCCCACCACAGGTTCCCATGATCCCATCCAAGGTTCCCTATGCATCCCATCCCAGGTTCCCTTGATCCCACACAGGTTCCCTTTCCATGATCCCATCCCAGGTTCCCTGATCCCATCCCACAGGTTCCCTTGGCTTCCCATGACCCATCCAGGTTCCATGATCCCATCACAAGTTCCCATGACCCCATGATCCCACCACAGGTTTCCCATGACTCCCATCCCAGGTTCCCTTGCACCCATTCACAGCGTACCCATTATTCCCTATGCATCCCATCCCAGGTTCCCTGATCCCATCCCAGGTTCCCATGGCCCCATCACAGGTTCCGTGACCCATAGGTTCCATGCTCATCACAGGTTCCCATGGGTCCATTACATGTTCCTTCAGCCCCATCACAGGTTCCCATGATCCCATGAACTCATCACAGGTTCCCATGATCCCATCCCAGGTTCCCTGCCCATCACGGATCCCATACCCCAGGTCAATCCCATGCCCCACCAGGTTCCCTGATACCGCACTCACAGGTTCCCATGATCCCATTCAGGCGTCCTCCCAGTGCCCCATGATCCCACCACAGGTTCCATGATCCCATCCCAGGTTCCATTGCACCCATTCACAGCGTTCCCATATTTCCCATGTCCCATCCCAGGTTCCCTGATCCCATCCCATTTTCCCTGACCCCATCCCAGGTTCCCTGACCCCATCCCAGGTTCCCTGCATGCATCCCGGTTCCCCAAGGCTGTCCCTTGTGCTCACTCACGATCCCCTCTCTCCCCCACCACCCTCTGGGCTCCAAAGGCTCAGGTTGGTTCCAGTGGGGCTGTCAGGTCAGGTTTGGGCAGCGAGCAGGGACGGTCCCCGAGTGCCTCTCAGCACCAGAGTCGGTGTCACAGCCCCGGCGCCCGCGCTGGCGCCGTAACGGGAGCTGAGAGAGCAGCTCTGGATTCCTTCACCGCTCCAGCTTCACCTTATAAATCATTTAGTAGATAATACATTAAATGATTATCTTAGCTGGCATGATTTAAACATCACCTGCCAGGACATTCGCCTGGAGCAAAGCTGCGGCGGGCAAAGCGAGGGATTGATGTAGCTCAGCTATGCATGAGTGTACAACAGCAGCCTTGGAAGCGTGGCCAGGAGCTCCAGCAGCTTCTGCAGCATATGGACACCCAAATTCCTTCAAGATCAGGCTGAAAATCAGGATTTTAGGATGGGTAGTGATGGTTTTGAGCAGCCTGGAGGCCTCCCATTGGTGGATGGGGCTGGTTTTCTTAAAAGTTAAAACTTGAGTTTCACTGGGTCAGCGCACCCCAAAAATCTCAGGGATTTCATTGAATCTTTTTAAAAAATTCCTGCATTATTCTTTTTATTTTTTATTCCTTTTATTTATTAGTGCAGCAGGATTCCAAACCATGGTTTGCAGCAATTAAATAGAACAGAGATATCGGTGATGAGCTGAAAAGTCAAACACAGAGAGAGCAGAGGTGAGCAGAGCAGGGATGTGGAGATCACAAAGTGACCGTTCCCACAGGGAAATGACCTCCTGGATCCTCCTCTGCCCTTCCCTAATGGCTGAATGAATGGAAAATACGAAGAGGAACAACTGAATGAATGAGAAATAGAAGAGAAAAACAAATAAAGAAGAAAAAACAGAGAAAAAGTGAATAAATTAGAAATAGAAGAGGAACAACTGAATGGTATGAGAAATAGAAAGGAAAAAAGTTGATAAATGAAAAAAAATAAAGAAACCACTGAAATAAATGAAAAATAGAAGAGAACCAGAGCGGGGCTCAGGACATTGATAACAAAATCCCTAAAATATTCCTTCCTCCTTTTCATTTCTCTTTTTATTTTTAAGATGCTTCTTTTCAAGGTCAGCACTTCGAAATAACACACTCTAATATTAAGAATAAAACAATTTGTTAACCAAAACATTTCAAATTCCGTTAACAAAGGGAAGGATTTACTTTTCCAAAGGCAGCTGGCAAAAGCGTGTCCCACAGAGCTCATCCTGTGATGGAAGCAGTCAGGAATGTAAACTCCAGCCTGGTGTTTACCAGAGCAGAGTTTAGAAGGGAGAATTTGGACAGGAATTACCTGGAAGTGATTCAGGTGAGAGCTGTCACAAACCTCCCGGAAGGAAAATTCTCCCTCCTGGAAAATCAAGGAGAGGAGCAGAAAGGAGATTTTCCCCCAAGTAAAAAGGGGCTGGGAGGACGAGTGGCACCTCTGTCCCTGTTTGTGCTCCCCCAGCCCTTTTTGAGCTCTTCTTCAGGAGCCAAAAGAATCGAGGGGAATCCCAAAAGTTTGGGGTGAAAAAAAAAGGCGTTTTTGGCATTATGCTCCTTTCCATCTCCTCCCCCCAGCCCAGCCCAGCCCCGTGGGTCTGGGGGAAGCTGGGCAGGCAGTGCAGGGTGCCAGCACTCCTCTCCATGCCCCTGGTGAGGAATTGATCCCATTAAAGCCATCAGGATGCTGGGAATTCACAGCAGAGCCTGGGACATCTTCTGTCACTCTTGTAATGCAGAGAGACAGGCTCGGTGCAGCCTGGCCTGGAGAGCAGGGGAGGCATTAAATGAATTTTTCTCCATCGATTCATGGCCTGCTCTGAAAATCCAGGAGGGTTTTAGGGCCATTCATTAGGGGAATAAGCAGCAGGTTTGGCCAGGTATGCAGGGAAAAATTTTGGGAGAATCTGCCCTTGGGGTTTGGTTACGTGGGGTGGACAGAGCTGCTCTGCAGGAAATGGAATATTCACTTAATCAGGATTAGATTGGGATAATCAATCTCAATTAGATGGATTTGCTGTCCAAAACACTGGGATAGAGGGAGAAAATCAGCTCTGGAGAGGAGGAGCCAAACGCTGCTCTTGCCTCCAACCAAGGCTGGGAGGGGCAAATGAAACTTTAATGAAACTGGGAACAGAAGAATCATTTATATCCCTGTGATTCCCTCTGATCTGTGCAAATCCAAGCTCTGGTTTGGGCCAGGTTAGAACTGTTTGTTTTCTTCTCATGTCATGAACACCAAAGGTCCCAAATTCCTGCAGAAATTCCCAGTATTTCCATCTTCCAGGAGTTGTGTCCTCCCCGAGGGCTTCACAAATATTTCTGTCTTTCATAAAACACCAAGGATCCCAAATTCCTGTAGAATTCCAGGAGTTGTGCTCCTCACCGAGGGTTTCATGAACATTTCTGTTTCATAAAAAACCAAACGTCCCAAATTCCTACAGAGCTCCCAAGGGTTGTGCCCCACACCAGGGGTTTCACAAGTATTTCTGTGTTTTGTAAAACACTGAAAGTCCCAAATTCCTACAGGAATTGTGCTCCTCACCGAGGGTTTCATGAATATTTCCTTTTCGTAAAAAGTACGAAACTTCCCAAATTCCTACAGAGCTCTCCAAGGAGTTGTGCCCCCACCAAGGGTTTCACAAATATTTCTGTGTTTCATAAATAACCAAAGGTCCCAAATTCCTGCAGAGCTTTCAGGAATTGTGGCCCTCACCAAGGGTTTCATGAATATTTTTGTGTTTCATAAAACACCAAAGATCCCAAATTCCTAGAGATTCCAAGGGTTGTGCCCCTCACTGAGAGTTTCACAAATAATTCTGTGTTTCATGAAACACCAAATGTACCAAATTCCTACAGAGCTCCCAAGGGTTGTGCCCCACACCAAGGGTTTCACAAATATTTCTGTGTTTTATAAAACACTGAAAGTCCCAAATTCCTGCAGGAATTGTGCTCCTCACCGAGGGTTTCATGAATATTCCTTTATTTCATAAAACAGAATATCCTGAGCTGCAGGGCACCATGAGGATCAGCAAGTCCAGCTCCTCACAGGGTTTATTTTCATCCCAGGACAGGAGAGCAGCATTTCAACCCTGATTTTATGGGGAAACCATCGAGAAATTGTGTGTGGAGGTGGAGTTACACCTGGAAAATGAGAAAAGGATTGAAAATCCGGAGTGTGACAGCCCAAACCACAGGCTGGCAGCCTTGCCCACAGTTTGCTTTTCTCCTCGAGGCTTCACAAACCCTTTCATAACTGTTCCAAGGGGAAGAATTTTTTGCTCTGTGTTCCAAGGCTTTCCCACAGCACCGAATTTGCTCCATTTGCCTTCTGCTCTGTGTAATGGGGTTTTTTTATGGGGTAATTTTAAAATCTTACCCCCCTGCACGAGGGTGGAGCTGAGATGGGTTATAAAATCTCTCTGTGTGCCTCAAAATCTCCTTTAAGAGGGAGGTAAAACTTGCACCCTGTAGCAACCAAATTCTGCTTTATTGGGCTTTCCCTTCATCAACAAAACACAGCTACAATGTGAAATCATGAAGGGATTTCCCTTCTCCCCTAAAAACTCAAAAAGAAAACCACCAAGCAGGCAGAGCAGTGTTCCACTGAGCCCAAAATCTCCGATTTCCAGTGCAGAAAAGAGCCCAAAGCTAATTATCTACATGGAAGTGTTTATCACCCTCTTTTTCCAAGACTCTCCCTCTAACCCCTGAGTGACGAATCCGATTTTTTTTTTTCCATGCTGGATTTTTTTTCCTCTTTTTTTTTTTTTTTTTATTGCCTCCGGAAGCTTAACTGAGAAATCTCTTTTCTTTCGAATACTCCCTTTCTGGCTGGATTTTTGCTCTACCTCACCCACATGACTGGTCCTTCACCAATTAATCCAGCTGAATGGCAGGGAGGGGCTCCAGTGGGAGGCAGCCATGTGTGAACATTGAGCCAAGTGTTTTTTTTTTTTTTCTCCCTCTTCTTTTTCCTTCCCAGCCAGGCAAAACTGCTGCCGTGGATGTGAAACCCTCGCTGTTCTCCTTCTGCCTCTCCTCTCCCAGGGCCCTGGATACAGGCTCGCCTCAAGAGATCCCAAAAAAAACCCAAAAACCTCCGGTGGATGGAAGATGGAGCAGGGGATGGATAAAAGGAGGGAAGAAAGAGTGAAGTTGGTGATTTTGCTGGCACATGGATGCAATTACACTCGGCGCATTCCAGAGGCGTTCCTTTGAATTCTGTGCAGGTCTGCCTGCTGTTCTTGGAGAAAGGGAAAAGGGAGGACGAGTCCCTCTCGCTGGGAGACGGAATGTCTGCATTTTCAATCCTCCTGTTAGGTAGGTTAGCTTTTCTTTTCTCTCTTTTTTTTTCTTTTTTTTTTTTTTTTTTTTTTGGTGTTTTTCTTTTTTTATTTCATTCAAACACTGTTCCGTGTGCCTGAAATTCATTTCTGGTGAGTCGGGGGAAAGGGGGTTTGCAGGAGAAAACTTTTATGGAAAACTGGAATTTCAGCAGTGCTCGAGTTCTGATCGTTTTCTGGTGCTTCGAGCAGGTTGACAGCCAGAGACGTCTGAATATCCGGATTAATTTAAAATTAATGGTTAAACAGTCTCATTTAGGAATGTGTGTTTCTTGTTTAAAGAAGGCAGAGCTTTTCAGGGATAAACCAGAGAGGGGCTCGAACCTCTGGGGCGAAACGAGGTGAATAAAATGTCTTTGTTTCAGGCAGAGAGCGTCAAATTTGTTTAACCGCGTTGGTTCGCTCGGGCACTCGGCATCCAGCTTTTTGGAAAATAAAAAAGGGGTTATTGTTTCCAAAGGGTGGCTGAGATTAGAAACAGATGTGCTGGAGTGCGGGAGGGAGGAGGAGAGGGGGAGAAAAGGACGGGGGAAGGCGAGAAAAGGGAGGAAGGAGCTGCTGAAAGGAGGGGAAGAAAAGAGAGAGAGGTTGGTTTGGTCGAGGAGGAGAGAAGGGTAGAGAAATGAGAGTGGAGGAAAAGTGAGAGTTTTTTTGTTTAAAATTTACAGACTGTGAGAGAGGGGAGCTGGCAGCTCTGAGGAGTTTGAGGGGCTCCTCGCCCACCCTGGCTCGGGAGCAGAGGGGTTCCTGATGCTCCAGGGGCACTGTAGGGTGAGGAGAGAGCTTCTGCTTTCCTCCTGATCACAATTCCATCCTGCTGCCCAAAACCCGGCAATTCTGGACTATCCCAGATACCTGGGTGCAGGTGTGAGGGGTGGGATGGGCTCTGCTTCCCTGGGAGGAGCTGGGTGGGATTTGTGTGCCTGGGATGGGCAGAATGGGATTTTTGGACAGCTTCTAAAGAATTATCGGGATGGTACCAGCTTGAGGTATCCCAGATGTGGAACATGAACTGGAAAGGGGTGTTTGGTGATCTGACACACAACATTTGTGCAGCTGCTGATGAATGGGGCTCCAGTAGGAGCTGGGCACTGGGAGATGTGGGATTTGAGTGCCTGAGACAGGTAGAAAGGGATTTTGGAAAAACTCTAAAGAATTAATGCAGGGTTGGCCCAGTTGAGGTCTCCCAGGTGTGGAACCTGAACTGGAAAGAGTTGTTTGGTGATCTGAAACACAACGTTTGTGCAGCTGTTGATAAATTGTAGGGTGGCTCTCAGGAGCAGAGGTTTCATCTGTAGGATGGTGATGGGGTTGGGGATGTTTTGTGATTTTGTGGGAGGGTGGGCAGTGTTTTATCCCCCTGCCCAGCTGCTCTGAGGGGTGGGACAGGGTCTGGAGAGGACTCCAGGGGATGGAGAGCGGGGTTAGGAACAGCTAAGCTGCTTGCCAGGGCTCCCAGCCCTGCAGAAAGCAGAAATTGGGGAGGCAGGAGGGCTGGCTGCTCACCTTGCTGATGGAGACAAATAGGAATTGTGTGGAACAGGATCTCTGATCCTGCCCAGCTCCTGAACATTCCAACGTGCTGAAGGTTTGGAGCAAACTGAACAAACTGTTGCCACAGAAAAGTGGTTTTGGCTGTGATGTAGTTGACATTTAATTTTAATTAAATGAACATTTTGAATGTATAGTGACAATAAACCCTTTTGCTAAAAATTGATAAAAGATATTTGACTTTATCAAATGTATCTTTGGGCACTTCCACTGTGGATTAGGACCAGGAATGCAAAACAAAAAAATCACTTTGCCGTCCACCTGCAGTAAGGCTCTCATCTTCTCGTTGGCGTCCGAGAATGGTGAGGGGAAAATTTCTTCAAAAACTCAGAGGAAACCTGGTTGTTCTTGTGGAGGAATTGCAGAGGGCACAGGAGAATCCCTCCAGGGTCAGCTCCTGAGCTCACAAATCTACCTTGAGAGACAAAAATCCTGTTTTGTTCTCCATCTCCTGAAATGGGCTGGTTGCTCTCATGAAGGAACTGCAGAGGGCACAGGAGAATCCCTCCAGGATCAGCTCCTGCGCTCACAAATCCACAGAATTTGGCTGCAGGGGCTGTGGTGTTGAGAAGAAATTCCAAAGAGGACACCCTGCTCCATTCCTGCTGAGGAGAATCCCACCAGGATCAGCTCCTGGGTTCACAAATCCACCAGGAGTGGCAGAAATCCTGTCCTGTTCTCTTCCATTAAATGAACAAAGTTCCTTTTCTCTGCTTCGCCCTCGGAACTGAGCGCCATTTGGAGCTGAAAATTGTAACTTGAATGTTCCAAAAGCGAAGGAAATGAAAGCAAAAGGGATGTCATTCCTCCCTCACTGACGCCACGAGATACCGATGCTCTTTATTTATTGATGGAGCTCTCTCTGCAGCCCAGCAATCTCAACGTGCTCATGAATATTTCTGTGCACATGGGAAAGAGATCCTTCTGCTTCTCTCCTTCCTGCTGGGACCAGGAGAATTGGTTTCCTTTGAGGTGCTGGGCTGCTGTCATTTGGCGACCAAAGAATGGGAGCAAACTCATCCTGTCCATCGGACTAAACTCGTAATCCACAGAAATCCATGTTCTAGTAACCAGGAAGACCTTGGAGAAATATTCTTCATTGAATACCATGATTAATTCACAGCTTTTCCAAATCCTTGAGCACGTGCCACCTCCCAGGAATGGTCAGAGGAGCTGGAAGGAAGTGAGGAACAGAATGGGAACTCTGGAGGGTGATTGTTCAGACCCCCATTGAGAAGCAAAAAGAGGGAATATTCCTTTGAAGGAATTGTTCTGCCTATGGGAAAGTAAATCCTTTGCTTTGGTTAATGGAATTTGGAACGTTTCGGTTAGCAAATTGTTTTATTCTTAATATTAGGGCTGCGTGTTATATGGAAGTGCTTGACCTATGAAAAGAAAAGATACTTTGAGAAAAAGATGAAATGAATGGATGGAACCATCACAGGTTCCCATGAACCCATCACAGCTTCCAGTGGTCCCACAGCTTCCCACAACCCCATCAGAGGTTCCTTTTGCCCATGATCTCCATCACATGTCATGGGCCATCACAGGTTCATGGGTCCATTACGTGTTCCTCAGCCCCCACATAATGTTCCCTTTTCCATGGTCCCATTAAACAGGTTCCCATGCATCCCATCACAGGTTCCTTTCCCTGACCCATCTCACAGGTCCCATTGACCCCAATCCCTGGTTCAGATGGCCCTGTCACATGTTCCTGTGGCCCCATCCCAAGGTGCCCATGATCCCATCACAGGTTCCCATGGACCCATGATCCCATCACAGGTTCCTGTGACCCACATCACAGGTTCCCATGATCCCATCCCAGGTTCCTTGACCCATCACAAGTTCTGTTACCCCATCAAGTTCCCTTGGCCCATCCCAGGTTTCCATGGCCCTGTCTCAGATTCCCATGATCCCATCACAGGTGTCCATGATCCCATCACGTTTCCTTTTCCCATGGCCTGATCCCAAATTCCCATGATCCCACCACAGGTTCCCATGGGTCCATTACATGTTCTCATGGCCCTATCACAGGTTCCCCTGGACCCATCCCAGGTTCCCATGATCCCATCACGGGTTTCTGTGGACTCATCACAGGTTCTCCCTGGTCCCATCACAAGGTCCCAGGGCCCACATCTTCCCATGGTGCCATCAGAGGTTCCCATGATCCCATCACAGGTTCTCATGGGTCCATTACATGTTCCTTCAGCCCCGATACAGGTCCCAGACCCCATCAAGGATCCCTCTGCCCCCCAGGTTCCCTGATCCACCACAGGTTCCCATGATCCCATCCCAAGTTCCCTTGGCCCCATCCCAAGTTCCCTGATCCCACCACAGGTTCCCATGATCCCATGATCCCATCCCAGGTTCCCTGATCCCATCCCAAGTTTCCCTTGGCCCACACAGGTTCCCATGATCCCATCGACACAGTTCCCAATGGAACCCCATGATCCCCCCAGGTTCCTGACCCCCCAGGTTCCCATTGCCCCATTACAAGTTCCTGTCACCCCATCTTAAGTTCCCTTGGCCCCATCCCAGGTTCCCTGATCCCATCCCAGGTTCCCATGGCCCCATCACAGGTTCCCATGATCTCATCACAGGTTCCCATGGGTCCATTACATGTTCCTTCAGCCCCATCACAGGTTCCCATGATCCCATGAACTCATCACAGGTTCCCATGATCCCATCCCAGGTTCCCTGATCCCATCCCAGGTTCCCAGGCCCATCACAGGTTCCTGTGACCGCATCACAGGTTCCCATGATCCCATTCCAGGTTCCTGTGGCCCCATCCCAGTTTCCCTGACCCCATCCCATTGTTCCCTTGACCGCTCCCCATGCGTTCCATTGCCCTTCTCACAGTTCCTGTCCCACAAGTTTCCCTTGGCCCATCCAGGTTCCCTGATCCCATCCCAGGTTCCCTGATCCCATCCCATTTTCCCTGACCCCATCCCAGTTTCCCTGACCCCATCCCCAGTTCCCTGATGCCATCCCCGGTTCCCCAAGTCTGTCCCCTGTGCTCACTCACGATCCCCTCTCTCCCCCACCATCCTCTGGGTTCCAAAGGCTCAGCTTGGTTCCAGTGGGGCTGTCAGCTCAGGTTTGGGCAGCGAGCAGGGACAGTCCCCGAGTGCCTCTCAGCACCAGAGTCGGTGTCACAGCCCCGGCGCCCGCGCTGGCGCCGTAACGGGAGCTGAGAGAGCAGCTCTGGATTCCTTCACCGCTCCAGCTTCACCTTAAATTAGTAATATACATTAAATGATTATCTTAGCTGGCATGATTTAAACATCACCTGCCAGGACATTCGCCTGGAGCAAAGCTGCGGCGGGCAAAGCGAGGGATTGATGTAGCTCAGCTATGCATGAGTGTACAACAGCAGCCTTGGAAGCGTGGCCAGGAGCTCCAGCAGCTTCTGCAGCATATGGACACCCAAATTCCTTCAAGATCAGGCTGAAAATCAGGATTTTAGGATGGGTAGTGATGGTTTTGAGCAGCCTGGAGGCCTCCCATTGATGGCTGTTTTCCTTAAAAGTTAAAACTCTGAGTTTCACTGGGTCAGGCACCCCAAAAATCTCAGGGATTTCATGAAATCTTTTTAAAAAAATCCTCAATTTGCCTCTTTTATTTTTTATTCCTTTATTTATTAGTGCAGCAGGATTCCAAACCATGGTTTGCAGCAATTAAATAGAACAGAGATATCGGTGATGAGCTGAAAAGTCAAACACAGAGAGAGCAGAGGTGAGCAGAGCAGGGATGTGGAGATCACAAAGTGACCGTTCCCACAGGGAAATGACCTCCTGGATCCTCCTCTGCCCTTCCCTATGGCTGAATGAATGGAAAATACGAGAGGAACAACTGAATGAATGAGAAATAGAAGAGAAACAACTAAATAAATGAGAAATACAAGAGAAAAAAGTGAATAAATTAGAAATAGAAGAGGAACAACTGAATGTATGAGAAATAGAAGAGAAAAAAGTGAATAAATGAAAAAAAAAATAAGAGAAACAACTGAATAAATGAAAAATAGAAGAGAACCAGAGCGGGGCTCAGGACATTGATAACAAAATCCCTAAAATATTCCTTCCTCCTTTTCATTTCTCTTTTTATTTTTAAGATGCTTCTTTTCAAGGTCAGCACTTCGAAATAACACACTCTAATATTAAGAATAAAACAATTTGTTAACCAAAACATTTCAAATTCCGTTAACAAAGGGAAGGATTTACTTTTCCAAAGGCAGCTGGCAAAAGCGTGTCCCACAGAGCTCATCCTGTGATGGAAGCAGTCAGGAATGTAAACTCCAGCCTGGTGTTTACCAGAGCAGAGTTTAGAAGGGAGAATTTGGACAGGAATTACCTGGAAGTGATTCAGGTGAGAGCTGTCACAAACCTCCCGGAAGGAAAATTCTCCCTCCTGGAAAATCAAGGAGAGGAGCAGAAAGGAGATTTTCCCTCAAGTAAAAAGGGGCTGGGAGGACGAGTGGCACCTCTGTCCCTGTTTGTGCTCCCCCAGCCCTTTTTGGCTCTTCTTCAGGAACCAAAAAACCGAGGGAGAATCCCAAAGTTTGGGGTGAAAAAAGGCGATTTTTGCATTCATGCTCCTTTTCCATCCTCCCCCCAGCCCAGCCCGGCCCCGTGGGTCTGGGGGAAGCTGGGCAGGCAGTGCAGGGTGCCAGCACTCCTCTCCATGCCCCTGGTGAGGAATTGATCCCATTAAAGCCATCAGGATGCTGGGAATTCACAGCAGAGCCCGGGACATCTTCTGTCACTCTTGTAATGCAGAGAGACAGGCTCGGTGCAGCCTGGCCTGGAGAGCAGGGGAGGCATTAAATGAATTTTTCTCCATCGATTCGTGGCCTGCACTGAAAATTCAGAGGGTTTTAGGGCCATTCATTAGGGGAATGAGCAGCAGGTTTGGCCAGGTATGTAGGGAAAAATTTTGGGAGAATCTGCCCTTGGGGTTTGGTTACATGGGATGGACAGAGCTGCTCTGCAGGAAATGGAATATTCACTTAATCAGGATTAGATTGGGATAATCAATCTCAATTAGATGGATTTGCTGTCCAAAACACTGGGATAGAGGGAGAAAATCAGCTCTGGAGAGGAGGAGCCAAACGCTGCTCTTGCCTCCAACCAAGGCTGGGAGGGGCAAATGAAACTTTAATGAAACTGGGAACAGAAGGATCATTTATATCCCTGTGATTCCCTCTGGATCTGTGCAAATCCAGGCTCTGGTTTGGGCCAGGTTAGAGCTGTTTGTTTTCTTCTCATGTCATGAACACCAAAGGTCCCAAATTCCTGCAGAAATTCCCAGTATTTCCAACTTCCAGGAGTTGTGTCCCTCCCCAAGGGCTTCACAAATATTTCTGTCTTTCATAAAACACCAAACATCCCAAATTCCTGTAGAATTCCAGGATGTTTGTGCATTTATCACTTCTACCGAGGGTTTTCATAGAACATTTCTGTTTCAATAAAAAACCGAAACGTCTTCAAATTTCCTATATACAGAGTGCTTCCAATAGTGTGTTATGTGTGCTCTCTCCCACAATCAGGGTTTCACAGTTGATTTCTGTTGTTGTTTTGTAAAACACTAGAATAGTCCCGAAATTCCACAGGAATTAGTGCTTCTCTCACTGAGTGTAATTGTGTTCTCAATTATTGAATATTTCCATTTTCCTGCTAAGACAATAGTACGATAACTTCACTCCATAAATTACCTTATCAGTGATGTCTCCTCTAAGAAGTTGTGACGCTTCTACCAACGGGTTTCGAGACTAATATTTCTCTTGTGTTTTCTCTAAAATAAGCCAAGGTCCCAAATATTTCCTCCCTTGAGGAGCTATCGTTTCCAACAGCCGATATTGTGGCCCTCACACGTAAGCGGTCTTCACAAGCGAAGAATAATGATTTCTGATAGCTTCTCATTACATCACATCCCAAAAGCATCGGACTCCATAAGATGATAGTCGCCTCTACAGGAGTATATAGCTGGAACCCATAATTTCCTCACTGAGGAGTTTCATGATAATGCTGCTTTGTCCTATGTTTATGCTCTCAAATGTATCCAAAGTACGCTACAGTAGCTCCCAAGAGAGTGGCCCCACACAGCCAGAGGGTATATCACGAATATTGCCTCGCTGTTTAAGCTAGGCGTTGAAAAGTCAAACACTGAAGGAGTCCCAAATTTCTGACTTCAATAGCTGGAATGGCGCTTGCCTCACCACGGAGGGTTCATGAACAATATTCTCCTGTTAGTTTCGATAAAACAGAATATCTCTTGAGCTGCAGGGCACCTGAGGTCTCAGTTGAAGTCCAAAGCTGTCCACAGGGTTGTATTTCATCCCGAGGCAGCTCTACACTCTTGTACGCAGTCCCTGCACTTCATCCAAATCCTCCTGACTCTATTATGGGTTTCTGCTCGGCAAACCATCGCAGAGAAATTGTGTATGTGTGCGCGGTGGAGTTTACATCCGTGGAAATGAGATAAAGGATTTTGAATCACGGAAGTGTGACAGCCCAAACCATACATAGGCTGGGCCAGCTCCTCTGCCAACAGTTTGCTTTTCCTCCTCGAGGGCATTCATCCAACCTCTTTTGCAATTAATGTTCCAAAGGGGAAGAATTTTTTTCTCACACACCCCAATCTTGGGGATCTTGGTCAGCGGTTTTTGCTATGTTTTGGGGTGTGTTTCCAAGGCTTTCCCACAGCACCGAATTTGCTACATTGCCTTACTGCTCTGTGTAATGGGGTTTTTTTATGGGTTAATTTAAATCTATGACTCCCGCTCTGCACGAGGTGGAGCTGGAATGGGTTATAAAGATCTCTCTAGGGAATGTGCTCATAATGCCCTATTGCGCCAGGGAGGTTAAAACTGCACTCTCTGTTGGAAACCCATGTCTCTGCTTTGTGTGCGCGCTGTATCTCCCCCTCCATCGATAAAACACAGAGCGTACAACGTGAAGATCTATGAGATGGGAGTTTCCTCTTCGTTCCCTTATAACCACTTCAAAAGAATAAGCCACCAAGAGCCAATGGGGCAGTGTTCCTGGGCACTGGAGCCCAAAATCTCTGATTTCCAGTGTCAGAAAGAGCCAAACCGCTAATTAAACTCACATAGCGACCAAGACGTGGGTTTTATCACCCTCTTTTTCAGAGCTCTCCTCACGCTTTAACCTTCTTATTGACTATGACGAATCCGATTTTTTTTTCCATCGCTGGATCTCTTTTTTCCTTTTTTTTTTTTTTTATGCCTCTCCGAAAATCTTAACGTGTGCCGCTCGAGAAATCTCTCTCTTTCGAATCTCCTTTACTGGGCTGGAATTATTTGTGCTAGCCTCACACGGATCGATACTGTCCGGCTGTCACCATTAATGCTCCAGTCTGTGTATTGTGCGAGGGTAGGGGCTCCTAGTGGGAGGAGTCTCATGTGACGGTGAACATTAGAGCTCCAGTGGTAGTTTTGTTCATTTTTGTTCACCCTCTGCTTTTTCTCCTTCCCAGCAGGCCAAAACTGCTGCCGGTGATGTTGAAAACACCTCGCTGTCTCCTTCTGTGCTCCCTCGGTCCTGGCGCCC
>CM019214.1:123568124-123585168 GCA_009741485.1 Malurus cyaneus samueli
GGAATTTTGGTTCTCGTGGTTTTTTTTTTTTTGTATCCCCTCTGCTTTTCTTCCTTCCCATGCCACGTAGCAAACTGCCTGCGTGGATGGGTTGTGTCAACTCCTCGCTTGTCTCCTTCAGTGACTCATAAGCCTTCTTCTCTCCGCTGGAGGCCCGGTGGGATCGCTGTCTCGAAGATCTCCAAGAGAAAACCCAAAAACCTCCCGGTTGGATGGAAGATGGAGCAGAGGGATGGATAAAAGGAGGGAAGAAAGATGAAGTTGGTGATTTTGCTGGCACATGGAATGCAATTACACTCAGCGCATTCCAGAGAGCGTTCTTTGAATTCTGTGCAGGTTGCCTGCTGTTCTTGGAGAAAGGGAAAAGAAATTTTGACTGGTAGAATGGCCGATCTGTAGAGACGTGAGGGGCGGGTGCCCTTCTACGCTGGAGGCGAGTATGATCAGGGAAAGTATGTCAGTGAGCAATCTCTTCAGAATCATCATGTTGGCACATAGCCGATTAGTCTTCTTCTTTCTCTTTCTTTTTATATTCTTTATTTTGTCTTTTTGTTTTTTGGTGTTTGTTTGCTTTTTTTTACTTTCATCAAACACTGTTCCGTGTGCCTGAAATTCATTTCTGGTGAGTCGGGGGAAAGGGGGTTTGCGAGGAGAAAACTTTTATGGAAAACTGGAATTTCAGCAGTGCTCGAGTTCTGATCGTTTTCTGGTTGCTTTCTGAGCAGGTTGACAGCCAGAGACGTCTGAATATCCGGATTAATTTAAAATTAATGGTTAAACAGTCTCATTTAGGAATGTGTGTTTCTTGTTTAAAGAAGACAGAGCTTTTCAGGGATAAACCAGAGAGGGGCTCGAACCTCTGGGGCGAAACGAGGTGAATAAAATGTCTTTGTTTCAGGCAGAGAGCGTCAAATTTGTTTAACCGCGTTGGTTCGCTCGGGCACTCGGCATCCAGCTTTTTGGAAAATAAAAAAGGGGTTATTGTTTCCAAAGGGTGGCTGAGATTAGAAACAGATGTGCTGGAGTGCGGGAGGGAGGAGGAGAAGGGGGAGAAAAGGACAGGGGAAGGCGAGAAAAGGGAGGAAGGAGCTGCTGAAAGGAGGGAAAGAAAAGAGAGAGAGGTTGGTTTGTCGAGGAGGAGAGAAGGGAAAAAGAGAAAGGAGAGTGGAGGAAAATTGGAGAGTTTTTTTGTTAAAATTACAGACTGTGGAGAGGGGAGCTGGCAGCTCTGAGGGGTTTGAGGGAGCAGTGGGGCTCCTCTGCTCCAGGGGCACCGAGGGGTGAGGAGAGAGTTCCTGCCTCCCTCCTGATCACAATTCCATCCTGCTGCCCAAAACCCGGCAATTCTGGACTATCCCAGACACCTGGGTGCAGGTGTGAGGGGTGGGATGGGCTCTGCTTCCCTGGGAGGAGCTGGGTGGGATTTGTGTGCCTGGGATGGGCAGAATGGGATTTTGGAACAGCTCTAAAGAATTAATTCAGGGATGGTCCAGTTGAGGTATCCCAGATGTGGAACATGAACTGGAAAGGGGTGTTTGGTGATCTCGAGCACAACATTTGTGCAGTTGGTCATAAATGGGGCTCCAGTAGGAGCTGGGCACTGGGAGATGTGGGATTTGAGTGCCTGAGACAGGTAGAAAGGGATTTTGGAAAAACTCTAAAGAATTAATGCAGGGTTGGCCCAGTTGAGGTCTCCCAGGTGTGAAACCTGAACTGGAAAGAGTTGTTTGGTGATCTGAAACACAACGTTTGTGCAGCTGCTGATGAATCGTAGGGTGGCTCTCAAGAGCAGAGGTTTCATCTGTAGGATGGTGATGGGGTTGGGATGTTTTGGGGATTTTGGGGAGGGTGGGCAGTGTTTTATCCCCCTGCCCAGCTGCTCTGAGGGGTGGGACAGGGTCTGGAGAGGACTCCAGGGATGGAGAGCAGGGTTAGGAACAGCTGAGCTGCTGCCAGGGCTCCCAGCCCTGCAGAAAGCAGAAATTGGGGAGGCAGGAGGGCTGGCTGCTCACCTTGCTGATGGAGACAAATAGGAATTGTGTGGAACAGGATCTCTGATCCTGCCCAGCTCCTGAATATTTCAACGTGCTGAAGGTTTGGAGCAAAAGGAACTAACTGTTGCCACAGAAAAGTGGTTTTGGCTGTGATGTAGTGACATTTAATTTAATTAATGACATTTAATTAGTGACATAAACCCTTTTTGCTAAAAATTGATAAAGAATTGACTTTATCAATGTATCTTGGGCATCTCCACTGTGATAGGAGCTCAGGAATGCAAACAAAAATCACTTTGCCCTCACCTGCAGTAAGGGCTCTCATCTTCTCTTGTCCGAGAACGGGTGAGGGGAAAATTTTCTTCAAAACTCAGAGGAAAACCTGGAATATTTTGTTTCATGGTCCTACATTGCCCCCTGTGCCTTCCCTGCCTTGCCAGCTTGGTCCTTCTGCTCCTTGTCCAGCTTCATTCACCAATAGCAGAAGGAAGTTCCAGGGAAAAGCAAGGAAATATTGTGGTTCCCTGTTTCTAGATCCTCCTGGATACAAGGATTTGGGGAGTCTGATTTGCTGGCTAAATCTGGATTTTTCTGCAGTAAAAAAGTACAGAACTACCAGTGATGTCTTGCTGGTTTTTTTTAGCCTTAAGTAAAGCAGGCAATTAATTCTCCATAAAACCGTTCGTTTGTGATTCACTCATTTTTCCAGACAGGAAAAGTGGAATTTTTTAAATATCTGGAAACAAGTAACAGGAAAAGTGAATCTTTAAATCATTGGAAAGAAGATAGAGGAAAAGTGGAAAATTAAATATCTGGTGAGAAGATTATCAGGAAAGGATATTTTAATAACTGTGAACTAAGCTAAAGGTGTAAGAAAATTTTTTAATTATTGGAACACAGTGGCTCTCGCAGGCTCCTGACTGTACCCTGTTATTCTTGCAGCACATTCCTCATTAGATTCTGGCACCCAGGCCAGGGTCACAGCTCCAATGTTGAATCTGCCACTGCCATGAACCACCCCCTTTTCTGTTCTCCCTGGATCTGAGTGACAGGGCACAAATCCCAAATTTCCCCATTTCCAGCCCCAAAGTTCACCCTCCCAGACCTCCTCCCTGCTCCATCCGACCAGCCAGCTCAGCAGAAAGCAGCAACCAAGAATATATTTTATTTTGCTCTCAGTAGAGATGAAAAAAATAAATAAAATAATCAAATATCTCCACACTGCAGATAGAGCAGCCCATCAAGTGGCCAGACTCCATCTGGCCCTCCATTACATCCCACAAACAAACCAAAGTGTCTGCCAGGCAATTTGACATTTTCTATTAGATATACCAACTCTTATGGTTTGAAGATTATTTTTTTTGGGTTTGGGTACAGCATGCTGGAGCAGGCAGGACCAGAGGATCCTGAGTGGTTTTGCCACACCAATTTCCCTCTCAGAGCTGTTCCTTCCATACTGCAGCATCGCAAACTGCCTCTGAGGGTGAGAGCACAGCTCAGAAATGTTTTATTCAGGCTTGTTATCCTCAAAAGACGTTTTCCTTTTTCGATTAATTGATCTGGCCTCTGTGTTATTCTTAAACCCAAGGGACAGGCTCGAGACATTTCCTCTTTTAGGAAGTACGGTTGAGTGGATTTCCTACACAAATTTATATAGAATTCATGGCAAGGGTTTGTGTGGTCCTTAAAGATTTTCAAAAGCTGGAAGAGCTGGCTCTGTCAGGGCGCAGCTCCATCCCGGAACAAAATAACAAATTCAAGCAGGTACAGCACTATAAGATCTTTGAAGGACACCTGATATCCTAAAAAACCTAAACTCATCAAATTAATTTATTCAATTACTGCCCATTTTTTCTGAGACTATAACTGCAATGATGCAGTTTTTATATATAAATATTTCCCTTTTTTTTTATTTTTTGACACTTCCCCGCTGTAAGGCTCCATTAAGGAACTTCGTTAAATCACCTCGTGGGATTGGAGTTGGGAGAGTCACCCAACGACAGGAACTGGATTTTAGCAGTGAATTAAAAAAAGAAATTGTATTAGCTTTTGGGGAGCCTGAACCCTCCAGTGCCTCAGCCAATGGGGAAGAAGAGAGAGAATGGGACTGGGAAATTTGGGATAAAAGAAGGCTGAGTCCTCTTGATTGGAGAGCCCATTGGAATATGCCCATGGGCCCTCTTCATATCATGGATAAACGTCCGGACTCCTCCTGTCTTCTTTTGGGACATAATTCTCTGTGTTTTGTGGATCATTTCCTGGATCACCCATCCCTCATCTCCCGTGTCCCAGCAGAGCTGGGCAGCTGCTCGGGACTTCTGCTCAGCAACACCTCCAGCAGATCCAGCAGGAGTTCACGCCAAGGTGCTGTTCTGGTGGGATTAGCTTGCTCCCAGGCCTTTGGTGGGTCCTCGCTGGATGATTCAATAAAAAAAAATTAAAATGTTACAGCTCAGGTTTGAGTGTGTATTGATTGTAGGGAGCTCTTGGAGCAACAGGGCTCGCCTGAAGTGGCCATTGAGAGCCTTTCCTTCTGTCAGTCTGAGAGACCCCATGGAATGCCGAATCTCTCCCTTTATTCATGATAAAGTCAATTTACTTCCTCTGTCTCCTTTTTGAGCATCAACCTTGGTGTTTGTGGATCATTCCCTCATCACTCAGACGCCCTCCCGCGCTTCACCACGCTCCCTCCGCCAGGGATCTCTCCCGGTTATTTTTTAACTATCTGCCTCATAAGTCAGGCCCTATTTAATGCATATTGGTCAGGATGTTTCTCCTTTTCTTTTACATCGTCGAGTCTGCTTCACACCTTGCTGGAAGGGTTCCTCTCCAAGTCTTCTCTGGCGAGGGAGGGTGGCCTCTTTTTGCTTGAGGATTATCGGCTCGACAGTGCTGAGCGCAGCAGAAAAAGTCAAGCCCCAGAATGATTCAAACCCTCAGCAGGGGCTGTTCCTCCAGCTCAGGAAGTTCAGAGATTTTTTTCGCTCTTTCTCCCGGAGCTCAGACCAGCCTGAACTCAGGAGATCAGGTCCAGCCCCTGCAGCTCCCCCCTCCTCACTTGCTGACTAAAATTATCAATTTTGGTGACAAGGCCACCCACTGGTCCCCGCATTAGACATGAAGCTTTCAGTGTCACAAGTTATAACAAAGCTGGGACATCCAATCCTCCTTCCCTCGGTGCTTTAAATTGCACTCAAAAACCAGGGAACATCCAAACCTTTTCCTAAATCCAGGGCAATGAACTCACACAGATTCTCCTCTCAGGTAGAAAACAGCTTTTCTAGGGATGTGAGTGAGCTCAGCTCCAACCCCCACAGATATTTCAGAAAACTGAAATTTGTTTGCTTTTTTAGTTTAGGTGTTTTTTTTTTTTTTTCTCCCTCATTCTGCTTCACGAGGGATCATAAATGAAGCAGGTTTAAATTCAGCCAGTGAGTGGAAACAGCCCTGAATTCCGCCTGACGGCTCCTCTCGCAGCAACTGGACATCTCATCTTACCTTCCCATGGCTGGAGAGTTCTTCGAGCTGACTTTCTAAACCTTCAAAGCAGGGGAATTGAGACAATGCCCAGACCCCGCACGCTTGTGAAACCCAAAAAACTCCCAAAAAAGGAGCGTGCAGCCAGAGTTAAAAAAGCTCCGCACTCTGAGCCTGTCTCATCAGCACAAAGTGCCAGCAGCTATTGGAGCCTGTGGTTTTTCTGAGAAGAAAAAGGACATATTGAAGAGACAACACTGAGGATGGAACTGGAGGAAAGCTCCTGCCGCAGCAGAAGGTGCGCACACATGGTTTGCACCCCAGGGTGGGGAAAGAGGCTCCAAGGCTGTTCTTACGCTGACTGGGGGCGGATAAGGGGACAGGAGTGGCACTGAGGGGATAAGTTCTTGCATATGTCATGTGGCAGAAGTGAATCAAAAAAGGTTTTCCTTGGGAAAAGTTGAAATTTTGTTTCTCCAAATAAGGCAATCCATCAGCCAGGCACAGCCTCCAGTAAGGATTGGTACTTAAAGCGGTGTGAAAATGCAAGTAGAGAATCACCACAGCAATCATGGGGTTTAATTCGCTTGGGATGTTTAATCAATGTAGGATTGTGCCTCACAACCACGACACACCCAAAACCCAGCAGGTGTCTGTGCCCGAACAACCTGGGAACACCCTCGGGAATGAAGAACAGGCACTGACGAGGCAGGGAAATGTCAAAAATTGATGGTTAAAATCTTCCCCTGTATGAATAAATCAGACTTTGCCCATCAGCTGTCTCATCTCTCTGCTGTGGGTTTTGCTCTTAAAGGGTTTGTGGAGGAGGGAGAAGTAAAGGATTTCTTAAGCTGGAAGTCAGTCCCCCCTTTTTCTCAGGAATTCTTGCTCTGAAGGAATGGAGAGATCCCAACCAGGGGCATGGCTGGCACGGACAAAACCAGTTTGAGGAACCTGTTAAAACTTGGGATTTCCACCACAAAACTTCGAGGGTCGTAAGGAACGGTGCAAACAGGCAAAAAAAAAAACAAAAAAAAAAACCACACTCCTGCCTTAAAATCAGGGGAGAAAATCACCCTAAATCGCATTCTGGCTGGAGCAGGAAGCCAAATTTTCCTCAATTCATTCTTGGTTATGGCTTCTCTTGTGGAGGATCTGGAGGGGAGGGTGCTGCGAAATACATGTCCGTGCATTTTCAGAACCTTTTCCTAATAGAATGCACCTAGTTCTGCTGCTGTTTCCTAATGGGAATGCATTCCCCTGCTCGCACCTTTTTTCCTACTGGAAGATTCCTGCCCTTTTCCTGCTGGGAATGGCATTCCTCTGCCCTTTCCTAATGGGAAGACCATCCCTGCTGCCTTTTTCCTAAAAGGATCTATATTCCTGCCTTTTCCAATGCGGAATGCATTCCCTGCTCTTTTTCCTAACTGGATGCATTCCCTGCCCTTTTTCCCAATGGGATGCCATTCCCTTGCCCTTTTTCCTTAATGGACGCATTTCCCCTCGCCCCCACAGCAAAGCAGCACGCCCAGGGCGCGCTAAGATGGAAAAAAGGCGGCTCCTTTAGGGAAGATCTCACGGTGTAATTCAGGATGTTTTCCGCCAGCTCAGGAGTTCCCCAGCTCCCTCCTAGCAGGTCACATCGGGGCCTGAATGAACGGCAGCTGCGATTGTGTTTTTGATTGACTCCAGGGGTAGCCTGGGGCTAAATGGAGAGAGCTGACAAGGCAGAAAGCGGGATGCATTTGGCAAAGCGAGCGTGCCGGTGGAAGCTCTCCCCCATTAAACCCGTGCCTGCCACTCCAACAGAACCCGCTGGACCTTCCACTCCTTCTCTGCTGAATTTCAGAGGCACTCAGCAGATCAGGAGGAAGGTTCGGAGTGCTGGAAGGTTTCACTCTGCCCAGCACAAAGCAGTTGCTAATGGCCCCCACAATTGGATGTTAGAACCAATCGTTAGGGTGGCCAAATTTGAGAGCTTTAAGGAAACTTCATTTGGGGGGGCAAAGCATGGGAGAATTAAAGAACACATCATTTTGGGGTGGGAAAAACTTGATATGATTAAATGAAAGCCTCTTGGGTGGGCAAAAATTGATTATAATTGAAGGAAACCTCATTTGGGTGGGCAATAACTTGATATGATTATAGAAACCTATTTCGGGTGACCAAAACTGAAATGTTTAAGGAAACCTATTTGGAGGGGCAAAATCTTGGTGATTTTAAAGGAAACCTCATTTGGATGGCAAAATTGATATAACATTTGAAGGAAACTCCATTTTGGGTGGGCAAAAGTTCGGGTGTTTAAAGAACCTCATTTAGGGTAGCCAAACTGATATGATTAAAGAAACCTTTTGGGTGGGGTAAACTATGATATAGTTAAGGAAACTGGCTCATTTGGGTAGGCAAAATTTTAGATCTTTTTAAGGAAACTTCCTTGTTTGTGGCCAAACTTGGGATTTTAATAAGGAACCTCATTTGGAGTGGCCAGACATTGATATGATTACAGGAAACGTCAGTTGTGGGGTGACAAAAACTTGGGATGATTAAGACCACGTCTTTGGGTGGCCAAGCTTCGTGCCCGTCACACTCGAATTCCAGAAATCCACAATTCCTCAACACCAACACGGAGGACGCTCAAACAGCCACGGAACTTTTAAAACCAATCCTGAAAAAACCACTGAGTCACTGGCAAGAATCAAGGCCGGAACCTCGGACATCACTGATGCTTCTTTGACACGAAATGCTCAAATTGCTTAAAACCCTAGTTGAATAGGAGGAAAACCATAAAAATAAAACCCCAAACAGAACATTGCAACACAACTTCTTCTTGTCTGTTCAATTCCCTTTGTCTTCAAGCAGAGCTGGACAACAATGGAAATGAGGAAGGTTTTCTGCTCAGAGCACAGAGAACAGACAAAGCTGCTTTTGGGATCATCTCCATCCTAGTTGGGTGGATGGAAACAGCTCTCTGTGAGAAGCTGCTGGGCTGTCCTGGGGGAGCTGTCCTCCCAAATGCTCCATCTCGGTGATACTCTGACCTCACCTGTTGTAAATTAACCAGTTTAACATTTTTATATCACATCTGTAGAGTCTGGGGAAGGATGTGAAGTTTTCTTTGCAGGGCTTTGTTCCCCAGGTAAGCCGATGGAGTCACATCTCAACAGACTCAGGGGTTGGCACAGGAGAAAAATAAAAAAAGAAGGAAAACAATCAGAATTATAATGGACATCAGCCCTGCTGTGCTCAGAGAACTCAGAGAATCTCAGGTTCTCAAATCTGGCTCTAATATAAGACCAGTGTTTGGCTGCTCATCCATTTGACCAATATCAAAGTAATATACTTAAACAGCATCCAATAATAAATGGATTTTAATACATAATGAATCCTATTAGTAAATACGCAATAATGCATTATACCAGTTTAGTAAATGCACATTATGAATACCCATTAATAGATACATAATATTATAAGCCAATATTATTGTAAATACACATAGCCCACTTATAAATACACATAATGCATATCCAATTAAGTAATACACTATTAGTCAATACTCAATTAATAAATAACATTAATAACTCTCCCATTAAAGTAATGTTCGTCATTAATACTAGATCAAATAGTAAATAATCCCTGCATGTGTATAATTAGCAAGATGTGTATACAGCATCCACTGTAAATTAGTCTTAATTGTAGAAAATGCCCTTATGATAGAGAGCTCAGCAAGAGCCTCACGGCCAGGTGCAGCATCACTGAGGGTGTGAGAGCTCCACTAAGATGTGATGAAAGCATCTGACATCATTTTCAGACTGTTTTCATCTCCAGGAGCTCCAAGTTGTGCTCCCAGAGACGTCTGGAATCGGAAGAGGCTCCCACTTGTTTTTTAAAGGATGCAGCAGCTCAAAGCCGTCTGGGTTGAAACACAATCCTGTGTTTTCGTGTCCCTGGAAGCCAATCAAGCCCCAGCAATTTTTTGTGGTGTTTTTGACGCCTGGCTCTCACGAGAGAGATCCTGAGTGTGTTCCACATCCTGACAGGGCAGGGACTCCCAGGAGCCTGAGCTGTCTGCTGCTGCTCGACATGAGCGTTAGGTGCCCCAGGCCTGGGGAAAATAGGCAATTTCCTCATTACTCACAAGGCAGATCCTCAGCAGGATTCCCTGCACTCCTGCCAGCACCGGCACTCCAGAGTCCAATTGCCTCTGCAACCTCTTCCCCACAGAGCTTTGAGAAATGTTCCTTTTTGTTCAGTGAAAAGGGGAAAGGAAATTTAAAAACATAAAAAAAATAAAAGAAAATCAACCCTGATTGGAGACGTGGCTCCTTTTTTTTTCCCCCCTTGTCCCTGATTGTGATTGGAAATAATTGGAAGTTGTCACGGATAGTAATAGAAGTGACAGTCCCTGGTACAAGGCTTATTGCTTCAAGTTCTCAAACGATCCCCGCAAACAAAACCTAAAATTTAAAAAATGAGTCATAAGTGAGTTATGCCTCAAGGTTGAAACCTTGCCAATTTTTTTTTTTTATTTTAAATTTGAAAATAAGGGAAGAAGTGCCTGACTCTGGTTTAGGTCAATATTCCAGCTTGGCTGTATGTTTTGTGAGAGCACAGCACACCAAAGACACCCCATGATTTGGGTACTTCCCTCGGTTCTACCTGACTAATAAAGTTTCATATCTGTATGACACCTCCTGAACCTTTAAATCCTATCAGGTCTCAAGGAAACACAGTCCCTGAGTAATGTGAGCTGTTGAGACCCAGCACTCATCTCAAATATTCCAAATGCTGAAACCACCCCATTCCAACGTTTGCTGAAGCACGAAAGGGAATGGAAAAGACAAAAGGCAATGAGTATTTTTTTTTCCTTTTTTTTTACAGTTCTGAAAAGGTCTCCTGACATCCAGGCATTGGAAAGGATCTGCTCATAAACTCAACGCCACAGTTTACACTCTAGTTAGTAGACTGAATAAAAAACCCATTTTTCTTTTTCATATCCAGCACAAGTAATTCAGCACCCAGCACACAGAGCCCGGGATTTCCTTCCTGTGAAGTTTTTCTGCCAGCACAGCAGCGTTTCACCCACGAGCGGAGTTTTCTCAGCACACTGGATCAAAAATCCATTAATAAGGGAAAATATCTCACTAGAAAATCAGATAACCCTCCAGAGGGCAGGTGAAGGGTTTCAGGGTTCAGGTGGTGGATTCTGATTTTTGTCAATGATCTGCCCATCACTCTACCACATTTGAAGAGTTGGAGTGGGAGCTGCAGAGGTTTTAGACCTGTTCTGAGCCTTCCATCACCTCCAGCATCCTGCACCCACCTGGGCTCTCTCAGAGGGGGTTTTGGGGGTCTCTGGGCAGTGTGGGGAATAAAGGATTTATCTCAGCCCAGCCCAGCCCGTGTGTTCCTCCCTCGCCTCCAACCCTGCACGCTCCATTTCCGAGCTGTTCCCGCCAGCAGCTCCTCCGCCCCGATCCTCAGTGACCTTTCCCTTTCCCTTTCCCTTCCAGAGGGATGGACTGCAGGCACCGAGCTCAACTTCCAACCTCCCCACCAGACAGGGGCTCAGGCTGGTTCTGCAGCACGGGGAATTCGTGACAGGGAATTCCCTCTCAGGAGAGGAGTGTGCTGTGATGTTATCGATCCGGGGCTGATGCCTGATATTTTTGCTTTTCCTTTTTACGCTTTCTGTACCCTCTGTGCATCCCCCTGCACCCCTTCCACTGTATTGTAATTCCTGTAGCTGAATTCCAGCTCAGTTTAGGAGTTCTGCTGGGCAGAGACCAAACATCCTCAGGAAGGGCTTCAGTGTGCCTTGTGCTATCTTAAACCTGAGCTCAGCCTTGGTTGAAGCCTTCTGTCCAGAACATTCTGTGGAAACTGGGCTCTGACCTCATCCAGGGGGGGATTCATTAGAATAGGGGGACATTACTGCATTTGTGGAGTTTCTTATTGAAGTTTCTTTCCTAGCTAGATATGCTAATTCCTGAGAATCTATAAAACTTGTGCCCGTGCTGTACACGGGGTGTGCATACTGTCATCAAGTTGTGCACCTGAAATCCAAATACTGAGGTAAAACCTTTTACCCTTACCATGTCTGTGTCATTATTAAAACTGGCCTTTCAAGGCAACAGGGCTGCCCCATTCAGGGAAACTCTGAGTTCAATTTTGCCTTTCCAGCTGCCAAACGCTGTCCTGGAGAAAGGGAGGGCGAGGTGAGGCAGGATGGGGTTTGGGGGCTCCATCACAGCCACACTTTAGGATTGCTCAGTTCTCCTTGAAAGCTCAGCCCTTCTCGCTCCTCTTGTTGCCAGAAGGGACAGAGCTCATAGAGGAGTCAGATAAACAAAACCGAGGTGCCAAGGTGGGACAGGGCAGTGCCCACCCTCCTTCCATCCCTGCTTTTCCGGGTTGGGATCATTCCTGGGAAGGAGGGCATCTTTATCCTGGCTCAATAACCCAGCCTGGAGCTCCAGGTTTGTGCTGTGCTCACCTTCCCTGTCCTTTCCCCAGGAAACTCAATTATTCCTGCCTGGCAGAGTGGGGACAGAAGCCAACATTGCAGCCTGCAAGGTCTGATTTGACTTCAGCTGAGAATTATATCCCTAAGATGTGCTAAAAACAGAGGCGAGTCTGAAAGTTTAAGTAAAGAGTGACAAAACAAAAGAAGACGTTGCCAGGGCAGCGTAGCAACAACCTTAAACTAACTACAATAAAAAAAATTAATTAAAGCCCCCAAATAGAATAAAACATATAATAAAAACAAAATAAAAACCCACAAAATGATAACTTTATACTAATATAACTATTATACTAATAACTGACTTTATACTAATAACTAATATTTATACTAATAACTAATATTTAAGTAATTAATAATTATCTAGTTATATTAATTAGTTATTTACTAATAACTAATATATTAATATAATAACACTAATTATACACACGGACCATATTATAATAATAAAAATCAAACTACTAATTGACCAATAAATATCTACCATTTCTACAAAAAAACTAATATGTAAACTTTTACTAAATAAATAATAAAAAAATCCTCAATCAATAATAAAAAATCTATTCTCATTCTTATTTCACGTTATTCTGTACTACAAACAGGCAGAGTGGCTGTCACCCCGCTCCAGCAGCACTGAGGGAGCCGGCAGAAGGAACAAGCTGGAATTCAGCCTGGTCCTGCTGCCTTTTCACACATTTTCCATTCTTGTGTTCCTTGCCCAGCCGCCCCTGCATCCTCCCCATGCTCTCCTTCCATTCTCCATCCTCAGCCCTCCCTGACCGGCTTCACCCTTGACTTTTTTGCTGGCTGCTTCTGTAAACCAACCATTTCTAAAAACAGATGAAGAAACAGCTTTGGAAGGAAGAGAAAAAAAAAAAAAATCAACCAAAACACAAAACAGACCCATTCATCTTTCAGCAAGTTCCTTGTGCACCAGAGCTGCCCTCTTTGTCACACACAAGATGTGCTCAGACACATTTCGGAGGTACAAAACAGCCTGGGCGGTGTTTAATTTGAATTTAAGGCATAATATTGACTAAAATGTGGGGGAAAGGCAGAGAAATCAGTTGCAGCTCCCGTTTTATTGCTGTACACACGATTTTTTGCCAGCGCACAAAAATTCGACATAAAACTTTCTGAACGCACTTAACCCTGGCAGAGTGAGTGTCCATCTCTTTGCATTCTGAAAGTAAATCCCCAAACCTGCTGAATCCCCTACAACAAGGCTGTGTTTGCCTAGAGGAGAACAGGGGTAAACACCAGGATGGCTCGAAGCCAGTTGTGCAATGCATTTCTGGGAGGAGCTTGAGCTGCTCTTACTCAAATGTCCCTCTGAAGTGGGCCAGAACACCAGAAATACAAATATGAATTTTAGGTGGAGAGACAAGGCAGGGTGGGGATAAAGGCAAAGCAGCATTGGTTTTCTATGAAAAATTTAGAAAAGTTGCTTTTCTTCTGGCTCTTTTCCCATAAAATGGATTTTTCTCCATGATTTTGGCATGCTGCTTTTTCTCACTGTGGCAGGTCACCTTTTCTCCTTTTCTTCAGTGTGTGAAAATGGAGAAAACAGACAAAGGACAAAAAAAAAAAAAAAAAAAAACCAGAAAAAATCCCAAAAAAGCCCAAAAACCAAACCAAAACAAAACCCTGAACCCAACAAACAAACCCCCAACAATAAAAACAAAAACAAAACAGAAAAAAACCAACAAAAACCTCAAAACTAAACAAAGAAAAAACAAACACCAAAAAACAACCCAAAAAATTCCAAATAAAGTTATTCTTTAGATGCTAAAAATGCAAACTATTTCCTATAAAACAAAGCACCACTAGAGAAAAACAGGCAATTTATCATCAAGTGCCTCGACAGCAAATATTTGATGCAAACCATCCCTGGCTTTGGAAGGGCTGGAGCATCTCCCAAGGAGTGTTAACTCTGATTTTCTGCCAGATAGAAACTCAATTATTGTCTGGCTCCTCTGGAGTCAGAATTCCCCTGGAGTGCAAAAAAAATCCCTTTCCTCCCTTCCCTTGGGTATTCCCAGAGCTTTTTGCAGGTTGGGTTTTTATACCACTCCTGAGCCAAGCTTTTCGTCAAGTTTGGTAAATTTAAATGCTAAATTTTGCTAAATTTTGGCAGAATTTTGTAAAATCTCACCATGGGGCAAAGCCTTTGTCCCACCAAGTTTCCAAGTGTAGCATGAAATTAACAGTCAAAGGCAAGAGAAGGAGCTGGAGAAAACTAGAAAATAGTAAATATATTCTGTATTCTAGTTATCACTGAGAAATTTGGGGAAAAAACAGCAGAAATAGAGATCCATGTTTTGCTTTAAGCAACCTTGAAACTGTCTCCTTTGGTTTTTACTCTTGGAAAATCAGCAGAAATCAGGGTCTACAAGTTTGTTTTAAGCCACCTGAAATCTGTCTGCTTTGGTTTTTACTCCTGGAAAATAAGCCGGAATAACGGTCCACGAGCTATTTTTTTTTTAATATATAGAACAAAACAAAAACTGTCTCCTTTGGTTTCTGCTGTTCATGGAAAATAAGCAGGAATAAATGTCCACAAGCTTTTTTTTAAGCCACCTGAAATCTGTCTGCTCTGGTTTTTACTCCTCCCAGGCAGCAGCATCCCATTAATTCACCATTCCCAGTGAGAAGCGGGAGATCTTTATTTATAAAACAACCCTGAGTTGGTTTTTGCTTTGCTGTGAAGGGGACAGAGGGTTCAGGGAGTAAAAAACAAATCTGGTCGGTTTTGGTTTGCTGGGCAGGGACAGAAGGGTTCGGGAGTTAAAATCAAACCTCGAGCTGGTTTTTTGCTTCATTGGGGTATGGGACAGAAGTTGGGGAGTTAACAAACCCTGCGCTGGTTTTGGTTTGCTGGGCAGGGCACAGAAGGGTTCGAGGAGTTAAAAAACAAACCCTGAGCTGGTTTTTGCTTTCGCTGTGAAGGGGCAGAGGGGGTCCATGGAGTGAAAAACAAACCCTGCGTTGGTTTTTGCTTTCTTGGCAGGGACAGGAGGGTTCATGGTGTTAAAAACAAACCTTGTGCTGATTTTTGCTTTATTGGGGTTCGGCACAGAAGGTTCAGGAGTAAAACAACCCTGCGCTGGTTTTGTTTTGCTGGGCAGGGCACAGAAGGTTCAGGGAGTTAAAAATCAAACCTGCGTTGGTTTTGCTTTATTGGGGTTTGGGACAGAAGGGGTGGCGGACTTAAACAAACCCTGCGTGGGTTTTTGCTTTGCTGGGCAGGGCACAGAGTGGTCCATGGAGTGAAAAACAAACCCTGCGCTGGTTTTTGTTTTGCTGGGCAGGGGACAGAGGGGTTCAGGGAGTTAAAAATCAAACCCTGCGCTGGTTTTGTTTTGCTGGGCAGGGCACAGAATGGTTCGGGGAGTTAAAAATCAAACCCTGCGTTGGTTTTTCCTTTGCTGGGCAGGGCACAGAGGGGTTCGGGGGGCAGATCCCGATATGGGGCACCCTGCGGGCTCCCCGAGCTCTCCAGGAGCGGGTTTAGCGCAGAGCGCAGCCCGAGGCAGCGGCGGGATCCTCTCCCGCATCAGCTCGCCTTTCCGAACTCGCAGCCCGGTGGCTACCGGGGCAAACGGCGGCTGTCACAGGCGATTCCTCACCGGGAGCAGCTGCACCGTAACCTTTGTGCGGGCGCGGGGAGCCGGGAGCGGGCTGGGTGCTCAGCGCGGAAAGAGAATCGCTCACCTCGGGGCTCGGAGAGCAAAACTGAGCTGCTCAGGAGGGTTTGGGCTGCCAGAACGCCCCAAAAGGACACCCCAGATCCCAGTGCCACACCTGGGTCACTCCATCCCTGCCCAGATGGGTATTTCATGGGCTGTGGGGTGGGTGACCCCAAACACCACTGTCAAGGGGCACTGCCCACAGTGGATGACCCCAAATACCATTATTTCATGGGCAGTGGGGTGGGTGACACCACTGAGAAGGGGCAGTGAAATGGGTGACCCCAACACCGCTGTGAATGGGCACCACCCATCCAGGGTGACCCCTAACCCCGTAGTTTCATGGGCAATGGGGTGGGTGACCCCAAACACCGCTGTGAAGGGGCACTGCCCATCATGGGTGACCCCAACACTATTATTTTATGGGCAATGGGGTGGGTGACCCCAAACACCGCTGGCAATGCCCATGGTGGTGACCCCAAAACTGCTGTGAAGCGGCACTGCCCATTCTGGGTCACCCTGATCCCATAATTTCATGGGCAGCGAGGTAGGTGACCCCAAACAACTGAGCAATCCTAAAGTGGTGGCTGTGGTGGAAGGTCCCAAACCCTATCCCGCCCTCACCTCTGTGGGACAGTGGGGTGGGTGACCCCAAACACTGCTGTGAATGGGCACTGCCCATCCTGGGTGACCCCAAATACCATTATTTCATGGGCAATGGAGTGGATGACCCCAAACACCACTATCAAGGGGCACTCCACAGTGAGTGACCCCAAACACCGTTATTTCATGGGCAGTGGGGTGGGTGACCCCAAACAAAACCCCCCAAAACAACAAAAACCAAACAAAAACCCAAAACAACAGAAAAAAGACCCAAAAAACAAAAACCCAAGGAGCATTGACAGCTGATTCTCAGCCCTCAGCTGGTCACAGCTGTGTCACCCTTGCAGGTAGAGCATGGACCAACTTCCCTTTCTCATTTTCCTCTTTTTCCCAGTTCTTCCTGCCAAAAGGAGCCTGGTGCTGCTCTTGTCCACACTCAGCAAAGTCTTTCATCATGTCTTGTTTGAATAAAGTCTCCTCCGAACAAATTGGCTCCTGTTTCCTGTCTCCTCACACTCCTCGTGTACCCCAGAGAGGTAAACAGTGGAAAAGACAAGGATTGTGTATATTAGCCTTGTAGTTGGGATGTTTAATGCTGAAAACCCAGACCTTCCTTTCGAGGCTTCTCTAAACTTTTTTTTCCACATTAGTCTTTTACTTTATCAGGAGAAAAAACCAAAAATAAACCCCAAAACCCCCAAAAACCAAACAAAAAAAAAGGCAAAACAAACGAACAAACAAACAAACAAACAAACAACAAC
>CM019214.1:123585193-123634380 GCA_009741485.1 Malurus cyaneus samueli
TACTTTGAATTGCGGTGTGCTGTTGAATTTGCAGGTACTGAGCAGCCTGCTCCCTCTCCAAGACAAAGGAGCGCTGCACTAGGACATGTTCAAGTGATTTCTGATTGGAACTTCGGGTTTCCAGATTAAGGCATTACCACTTCTGCTGCTTACTGTATATAGGGTAACAACAAAAAGTATCCCTTAAGCGGATTAACAGAAACTTGAATAATAAAGTTCAGTATTCTGGAGGATTCGTTTTTCATCTTTTATCTGTTTTAATTATAGCTGTAACCCAGTAGCATAATTCTTTTTGGCATGCCTAGGTATTCTGACAAAACTGATTATTAAAGGAAGCTTTAGGGTCTGACTATCTCAGCTAAGATGAATTCCTGTGTATGCTTTCAAATAATTCTTATAATGAATTGTCTTGTAGACACCAGCAGCAGTGGAAATGAGCAATGTAACTCTTGCCTCAAGGCAATCTCAAAGGGGTTTCCCCAGTTTGTTCTTACAATGATGCAGAATTTGCAATGCGGCAATGCAGCCCTTGTCTTGGACAGATGAGAGGACAGTGTGCCTCCCAGTTGCCAGTTAAGCCAAATCCTGAAAACTGATCCCTTATGCCACAGAAAAAAAAACAGCGAAACATTCCTAGATATTCTTGCGCACTAAGTTCCTGTAAAATTTATCCCGCAAAGTAAGTAGTCTAAGAGATCATTAAAAAACTCAAGCAGTAATCTAAAAACGTTTGTTGACCAAAACTAATTAATTGATGAAGAGGCTGAGCATCAAGCAGATAATTCAACACTTCACCATTCGTCCTTGAGGACTCCACAGCCTCTCACTAGGGAAGGATTTTTAATTGCCAGCTACCACTGATGCTTCCCTTCTGGAACTGAGCATCACCTTTAATGAGTTGGTCTTACGAGGCTGTGATTTTTCATTTGTTTAGATTCTTGGTGTGTAGACTATGTTCTTTCTAATACAGGTAAGTCTGTGGTGTCTTCATTGTGTACAGGTTTTCTAATTAATGAATTAGAAGACCCCAAAACGATGGATGGGAAAAAGTTAAAAATTACCGTTTATATCTCTACTAATTCGTCTTGCGCGAAGAAGCACACAAACCTTATCCATCCCTGTATTTCTTGCAATGGAGTATGCTTCAAAAGCTGTTAACTGGAAGTTACAAGAGGGCTTGAAGCTGTCCTTGTTCCTAAACACCAGACTGACGAGACTTTGTTTTAATTTGCACAGTTCAGAGAATTATCGAGTTAACAGACGGGAAGGATTTTGCCAGTCCTCTTTACTTCTTGTTTACCAGATTAGGCTGCAAGCCCACGATAACCTTTACACAGGTACTGAGGTTGAGGTGGTTGCTATATAACACTTATGAACAGGATTCAGGAGCCGATGCTGCTGCTGTCCACAGTGCAAACACACCCACTGGCCCAGCAATCCAGTAATGCTCTTTGGCTTCCTGCCTCCTTTACAAAGTCCGCAAAACAAATGCTCTCATGAAGTTTGAAGGTACCGTATTTCCTGGATAACACAAACCACATTTGCAAGGCCTTATTGCTGTGATGTGGAAGCACTATTTCTTGAATGCATAACGAAAAAATACAAACCCAGTCAATTCCACTGGAATACAGTAAGACAATACTCATGAACATCATGAACCCCTTATTTCAGATGTTTTAAAATACTATCTCAGAATATTTCTAAGCATGCTGTCAAGAAATGTCCTGGTCATTAAAGTTCTCTTGGTAGCGCGTCTTTAGAGAGAAACAAAGAATGTTGATTTTGATTTCAGTAAGCACAGACAGTAACACTATCTAGCATGACGTCTGCAATTCTGTCCCAGAAAGAAAACACACAATGGATAGCAAAGATGAGAAAAAATGTCTTAACTGATGGAAGTCAAATTACATTCCTGGCCCATGCTTACAACGTGAGAAGACATAAGAAGAAATAGGTTGATTTTCATGTAATTGGATCTTAGATTTAGGGAAAGAAAACGGCATCATCCAAGGCTCCACAGTTCTTCTGCTATTCTTAACAACACAAAAATCCACATTCCACAGCACATTAAATAATTCACTTCAACAGGAGTAAGTTCAGGCCGCCGCACGATCAGAGTACCTGGAGGACAGATGAGAAATAATACCGTGAGTACTCTGGAAACAGTACTTTAAATCTCCACTTTTCAGGTGCACAGCATCCTTGTAAGCCACATGAAGGGCAAATGTTCATCAACTTGAACTCATTTGATACAAGATGGAATATTCCCTGCCCTGATTATTTTGCCAAATATTATTTCTGTTATGATGTTAAGGGACCAGTTTTTAGGTGGTGAAAAGAACTTTCTTTGCTTGGAAGGATAAGAGCCTGGCTATGTGCTGACTGAGTCTGATCAAGGTGGAGTTGGATAACTAGCTGAGGAAAAAAAATCCCAGTATGCAGAACACACCGTCAGAAGTGGTGTTGTAGTAGAATCTGCTCCCAGGACCCCAAGAAGGTGCAAAAGCAATGGTTGCATTTTTACCACATTGCATATGTGGGTAGTCTTCAGGCATATATATACGCGTCAGCGAAGTGTTTCAATTACAACCATACATACAATGCAAATTAAATGTTTAGCTTACCAAAACATTGCTTTATAATTGTCTCAGAGGCTACAATTAATGATTCTGAACCATTAGGTGTCGATACTGAAACACTGCACAGGAAGGCCAAATGCCAGCACAGTTAAATATGCACTCCACACTGCGGGGGAAAACTACTCCTCATCAAACAGAGTGTGTCAATAATTCAAGGCTCAACACTTGAAATGTTTGTGCCGCTAAAAAATTGCCCTCACATATTTTCAGTTTTTTTGCTACTGTAGTTTGGCAAATTAGGGTTAGTAGTGTCAGGAAGATAACCTTCAGTTCTCTGTTGCCATAAGTCCACAAATGATCATGGATTAGTTTTTTCTATGTCACAATATTTTGAATGAAACATTTACAAATAAAACCTCTTAGTTTCTAGAAATAATTTACAGCTATCAGTAACAATTATGACCTTATGAAGAAATTCTTCACAGGCGCAAAATTAACAAAAAACACCCCAACTTTTCATATATTTCTCTTGTATTATATTTATGAGAAACATGGTTTCATATGGGAAATTTTGATGTTATTCTCTGCTCATCTGGTCTCCCCCAAACCCTCAACATTAATTAAACTTTTATAGCCATCAAACTAACATCTAACATTCCAATCAGAGTGCTAATCAGCTCGCTCATATCTGGCCCAAATTCCCCAGAATGGCTCTGTCCACTCTCTTTCCAGTATTACGTTTTTTGACCCCTCTTAGTTGTCTCATCTATTATCTAAGGTTACTCCCTGTCACTTTGCCCAATAGCATAACCAAATCCTCTCTTTTTTTTCTGTACCCCTCCTCCTGTGCCAGAAGTATTCTTCCTTAAACACTCCAAGAACCTGAATACCTGAAGTTTGACTTATTGATAACACAAGATGTGATGGTTATTCTGAGCCTTGACTTCCAGATGGCGGGGATCAAAACATGATGTGATCCACAGCGTCCACTGGAAGTTGGCCTTGAACGACAGCCATTGCAGCTCCTTCAGGAAGTGTCCAAGCCTTACAGTTTTGAAGGGACTGCTCGTCTATTTGTCTGAGAGGCTACAACTGTCCGAGGTCTGTAAAACATTTGGGCTGAGTTTGCCATTTGAGCCTCCAGCTCGTCCATTCTCCCAGGTGTTTTACATTCCAGCATCAAACTGTGCCTATTGACATACGCAGACGTCTTCAGCTCCCATTAGCAGCAGCAGAGCTTTAGAAGTGGTCATGAATTTTGGATAAGATCTAAACCACCTTATTCAGACAACCACGACCATGGAAACAGACTCCATTGCATTATGACTTAGACGGAACATTCCATTGACCCTCTCTAAAGTTCTGTGACTCTACCCTGGACACCAATGCTGCGCAGAAGATAATACGCTCAGCTCTCTTTAACTTAAACCAGATCATGCCAAATCTGCCAATACACCATACGTTCATGAATAATACTCTTAACTGGAGGTGAGAATCTTTTCCAGTCCACCAGTCCTATATTGGATATGTTTTCTAGCATATGTTAAGCCATCATTTTTTTGCCAGTTGACATCTACAAGAGTTTTCAGATTAGTATTCATATCACAAAAAATGTGTTGCAAGCTAACATCAATATTTAACTTTATCGGGAAAATCAAAAGTTTTATTAGTAAATAATTCAGGTTTTTGAAAGAAAGCATGTCACTTCATTAAAAGAAGATACTGTCTGGGCACCAGTGGACCAACACCAACAGCAAGCACATTGTATAGCCTTAGGTCATGCCAAGAGTCTTCTTCTGATTTTAGCAGTATAATGAAAGGATTTTTCCGTATATTACTTATTTTTGACTAATATTCAAACCTTGTTGCGATGTGGCGACAAATTTCTTATTTAATTTTACCAAAAACTTCCCCCAAAACCTGTTTCGTACCATATTAGTGTTGTCTAAACTGTACCATACATATTATCATGTGGTAGCTCTGAGGAGACATCAGGTCACTAGCAGTATAGCAGTCAGGTTGGCATTGGTTCCAGTCACGTTCACAGTTGGCCCCATGAAAGGATGAGCCGCAGGCACGAGGGAAGCCCAAGTGAGACCGAAGGTGCTCCTGAAGATCCACCTGCTTTACGGACAAAAGGAGATAAAATCAACTTCAGCTATTGAAACAACTATGCTTTACCCGAGAAATTACATGATACAGCAAAACGTGTAAGCTACAGTCTTCATGTATTCAAGCAGTTATGAGAATAGGAATCTGGCTGAAAAATTTGAACATGACAGCTAATTCTCGTTGCCTTGGCGCCTTTAAAAATCAGTATCAAATGGCCTGCAGCAGTTAACATTACCTGGTACTTTGACCACGGGAGTGAAAACTTCTAGAGGTAACATGTTAATTTGATTGGCTCTTCCTGTGTGTAACTATGCATCATTACACTTCATTAACTCACATTTCCAATAGATGTGTACTCATTTACTGGTACAGCTGGGAAACCTTTAACAGTCCCACTCCTCAAACATTTTCCTTATCCAAGCTCTATTACCCTTTTTACTTCCATGCGCTACTTACCCAAAGCCAGAATCTCAAGTAATTTTGGATTACCATAGCCAGTATATAGAGGTGTCAGAGCGAGTAGTAGTGTAGCGTGCGAGCTAATTATATCCAATATGCCAACTGTTTATACACAAAACTATTAGTTTATCGGGATTTTTTATGTTTATTGCTCATCTGCATTCCAAGAGAGCTAAGAAATGAGAGGAAAATGTTGAGATCTACTGGTCTTAAAGTCTGTGAAACCTGCCTGCCATGAAGCACTCTATTAAAAGGCTTGTTACTGAGCCATTCTAATCAGAACAGGCGATGTTAAATTTTACACATAAATGCTGGGCCATAAAGAATCTGATTATTAAGATCCAGTCTTCTATTAGAGGGGAGGATCAAAAGTCTATATCTACAAAACGCAATTTGTGAGGGTGGAAATTAATTCTGGATCCTGACACTTCACAGTTTATGTATTAACAAACCTGCTTAGACGATAAATCGGCAGTTGTCAAAGTTAATTAATGAGAGATAAAAATTTATTATTTACTTGGTCTTCTGGTAAGTGCTAAATATAAAGGATTGCTTGCAAGACTTTCTCACTCCCTCTATCCTTATTCATTTTTGTAGAAATTAATTTATGCAAACCTACCAGAGACTTAATTAGGTGCCAAAGAAATGGCATACTATTAGATTAAATCCTCATAGGATTACTATTATCCTTAGGATATATATTAATCCTCTAGGAAACATGGCTTAAGCTCTGTGTTCCAGGAATTAATTTATAAATTCATGCTAAGTAAGGTAAGATTCCTTAGTGTTTGTTTCCTGGAGTTGCAGACAGGTCTCAAAAATACCAGAACTCTGCAAAAACTATGCAATAAATTAAAGATCAAGCTTTCCCTGCAGCCAGAGAAACTTAGTATAGAAACTGTTTTTTTTTTCTCGCTTTCCTTCTGTCATCTCACTTGCTTAAAATACACAGTTAAGCTCTCCAATTGGGATGGTTAAAATGCCTCTTGTTGTAAGATTAATAAAACTTCCGCTTGCAAGCTTTTTCTCCACATCAGTTTTTAAAGATCTACTTGAATTTTGACGGGCAAAAAAAGGCACTTCTGGCTTCATGTTATTGTGTGGGTGAAGCTAATTATAATTCCTTTTAATATATATATTTGTTAACTGATCAAGCCTTAAATTATTATGAATACACTCCTTACCCACTGGAATATATCCTGACATACTGTGGTGAAAAAATGCTGCATGATTCACTGAAAATTATGGCCAGAACCATATGCACATTGTGCGTACTTTTGGCCCGTTACCAAAAAGGTAAAGTGCACACAAAAAAAACAAAAAAAACCCCAAACCAACCCCAAATCCTAAACAAATATCAAATCTTTCAACACAAAAAAAAATTCAACCACTCCAAATATCTTCTTTCCGGTCTAGTTTGTGGCTTCATTAAAAAAAAAAACAATAAAAAGCAAAAAAAAACCAGGTTAAGACTTACCACTATAGCTTGGCTATATGAGAGAGGAGTTTGTATAAAACCCTCCCTATTTGCCAAGCTGCCCAGAATACAGGTTTACAATAGTGCTACAAACCATTTTTGCTGGGTCAACCCATCCCACAGCCTTCGTATTGACCAGGTGTCCTGATAACGGCACAAGGCAGCTTACCATGAAGCTCATTAAAATGATTAATATTTAAAATGTTTAAAGAAGCAGCAAACATATATGCTTTGGATGTACTTTTAGCATTGCTAGAAAAGATGTGCAGTTTAAAATACGTGGTGAAAGTTTAAATTCAGGGCGATGACTGTGCATTTAGAAAAATGCATGGAGTTCTTTTTAATGTCTAAGGACAGGCGAACCAAGCAGCAATCCTGATCTGGTGGCAAAAGAACATCCATAAAATGCGTGCTGGCGTAGAGCTGCCAGGATGACCTGGATCAGCATGTCCTTTGCAGCACTGGAGTGGGCCATGGACAGGGCTCCCTCACTGGCCATCGGAACTGCACCACTAACGGAGCAGCGCTTGGAGTCTTTTGAGAGATCTGGCACTTATTCTAAATCCATTTCCCAGAGTGAAATAAAATAGAAATGAGGAGTTTAACAGTGCGTTTCCAAAGATACTTGTGCTTTAAGTCTGATCCAAACCCTGGCAAGCATTAGTCTCGGACTGTGTGAATCTTATGTTGCTTGGCAATTCCTGGATGTTTTGCAAGTCGGTAAATGAGCATCTTCACAGCATTCTAAAACTGTCTGGGATTGGGATTTACAGTCTCTCCCCAAATACCAAGCAGAATGGGGGGCTGCTCCTGCCCCGACTGCTTGTGCGCTCACCAACCTCTTTGCCACGCTCTGTGGTGCTAGCACATTTATCCCATGGGGGAATCTGCTAGGGTTGTAGGACACCTGAGAGATTCACTTGTGAAGTACCTTTGGAGCTGTGGGTGTAGGCTTTTGCACTGCCTTGGAAAGAGATAAGGAAGAAAGGTCCTGTTGGGTCCAGGCATCATGAGATGCGTTGCTTAAGGATAGAGAAACATGTCAAACCCCAAACAAGCTCTGAATATCAGCCTGGATGGGCGTCTGTTCATCATTCCAGCGGCTGCAGTGACCCCTGAGGGGACCACATACCCCAGAGAGAACTTCAGGGAGCTCCCCGAGTTGACATGCCACCTTGTAGCTTGGAACATGATTTAGCATCAAATGCTAAAAAACCCATGGCACACTCCTAGAACCCCTTTGCCAGGCGGTAAATTAAATTTTTTTAGTCAAAGGCCAAATGTATTCTCCTACCAAATTTTACTCTTACGATTAGTTGTTAGCCACAAGGATACCGCAGCTGCCCTGGCTGAGCTGCTAAATGGCACAGTAAACCCAGGCAGATTTGATGAGCTATGGTCTGTTAATAGTACCGTCGACCACTTGCAACATCTCCCGCTGGTTGCAGGCAGCTGCCGGCCTGTGGGCCATTCAAGGACCATACACTCTCTGGTGAGCTACGTGGCTTCCACCTCTATCCACCCTGTGCATTTTGGTCGACTGGCAATTGCCAAATGGCAACCCAAGCTTGTGGACCAGAGCTGTGCCCGCTCCATTGACAGAGCTGTCCCCAAGCCGGCAGACACACAGCTCCAGCACATCCACAACCAACGTGAGGAAACCAGCAATTTCTACGAGCATTACATGTTTACTGCCAAGTGAAACTACAGCTGAACCAGAACCACAACTACTGTGCGAGAGGGCGAAGCGTTCCTCTATTCTTATTCCTGCCAAGCCACTGTGGCAAAAACAAATGACAAGCAAAATGCTTGTTCCTAAAGTAGTGCCACTCAGATGGGGCTGCAAGTGACTCTTTTTTCCCTGCTGTGGCTCTGTCTGCTGCTGCTGTCTGCTTGGGGCCCAGTTGCTATTCCTCCACTGGCCAAATTGAGCAGCCTGGCAGCTCAAGCTGCTGGTCATTCGGCGGCCAGGATTCCCTTGCACAGGGACAGGGATAGGGTTTGGAACTTTCTAACATGTTAAGATGTCCCAGGGCAATTTTGTTTTAGTAAGTCTATCAAGCTGGCAGATGTTTGATAGCAAATTAACCCAAATCAACTTGCATGCACACAGCTTAAAAATATTCTGGACTGAGGTTGACAGACAACATACCAGTTTTTATTTCAATCTCGTGCAAGGAGGAGAGCCACAGAACTTGTACTGAATGACTATGTAAAAATTTCAAGCACCTCCTGAATTCTTTCCAAAAACTCCTCTGTCTCCTAGCATTGGAAGGACATGTTAAGTGGACAAGGCAATTTCTGATCTCTTTATAGATTGCCACATTACAGTAAACCTTTTAAATAACAAGTGCCTGAGCACATGGAATGACTATTATTTTGCAGAGTCTTGGACCTTTACCAAATTGTATTCCTCAATCAGGTTGGGGAGCACACCTGACGACACACCCTACGTCCTGGCAGTCTATATAAAGGCAACCACACTTTTAAAAAACAGATTTGAATTTGACAGCTTTTTGCATGCCCATTATCTGAGAGGTCTTGAGCTCTCTCTCCTGCGGTGAGACTGACAGACTAGCGTGCAGCAGGGGGGACAAAACGAGCAGGGAAAACCCACGAGAGCTTTATTGCCAGTCCATCTGTTATCGCGGTGGTCAATAGCCTGGCTTCCTCTGTTGAAGACAGGGATGATTTTTCTCTTAATCGTATCAACCCAATTCTCTCAAAGGATTTCTTTTTCCGCTTGAAATGTGACTGTGAAAAAAGTGTCAAGTCTTGTGGAACAAAATTCACTCCCTGTGTGGATCCAGTCGACACTCTGCTAATTCACGCAGTGATGAAGCATTAAGCTAGTTCTCAGCTTGAAATGTTCTGGCTTCATCCACGTATTTTTGGTTTTTAGCCTAAAAAACAATAATTTTCAGTCTAGCGTGTCATTTTTTAAATTAAAAAGAAGACACGTCCCCGTTTTTTTAATTTTTGGTAATGAAGAAAATGTTTTGGCCCTCAGTATTCTGTCAGTGACAAACACACATTTCTTGTCAGGATGTGGGTTTCTGTAGAAACATTTTACCAACTATCACGTATCAGCTCCACCTAACCAGCAAAAGCATGCAAGCTATTAAAGCTATTAAAAGGAATTTCTTTTTGGCTTTTGTGAATTTTGGGCAACTACGTTACTAGTTAATATTCTTATCTGCTAGTAGATAAGGGATGGGAAGAAAGAGTCAGAAGCTGGAGACGGGCAAGCAGCTGGGCACAATGTCACAAGACAAGTAGCTCTAACAGGGATTGCCACGTCGGACACATGGTATGGTCATTCTGAACAGGCAGCTTTATATGCAGGATGGTGTGGCAAGGTTCGATCGTTACTTATTTAGCAGAAATTAAGCCTACAGGGAATGGGCAAGTGAAGTGCCAAAGCTTGTGCGTTGTTTTTGTCTGCCTTCTGGCTGTCCGACTTTAAGAGTCGTTACTGCCAATTAATTGTTCTCTGCATCATTCATCCGTTCTTCAAGGTAGTAAGGTTTTCCTGTACGGAATTTGGATAAGGAGCATTGAATGCTTTCCCATAGAATTCACAAATTTTCTCCCTTGGCATTTCAGTTATGACTAAGAAGATTTTTTGTCCTATCAACTCTGTATGAAGATAAGTTTTAGTGTAAAGCATTTCGCTTGTGCGACCACATCTCCACTATTCACCACGCTTAGACAAGCGTGAGCAAGCAGCGGAAAGAGTTCCCTCGCACAAACAACAGATCTTGCGCACTGATGCTTAGAGGAAGAATTTATATCTCTTCACAAGACTTCTTTAGCATCCTGACAGATTTGAAGAAGAGGAACTTGAGACCGATTGAAGTGTCTTTTGTAAAAGAAATAAATATGCCCATTCTATGCGAAGAATGATCTATGAAAAACGCCAAAGCATGGCATGGTTCTGCTTCCAAGCCATTCTTACCAGTCGGCAGATTGCCAGATTGCGCTGCAGACATCCTGTCTGGACACCCCTAGGGAACATCAGTAATTTGTCTTACTGGATTCAAGCGATCGCAGCCTCCTGAAGTATTGGCGACCGCTACGCGTCACGATCGTTCCCGTGGAACACTATCTCCGGGGCAAATAAAAACCACACTCACCAAGACGATGCCTCTGACCATCGCGGGAGGTTCAGGCCTTAGAGGCTTTGCTGGCGTGGACACGCTCTAACAGCTGCTGGTACACACCCAGATATGGAAGACATCTGTTACTGCATATATTAGGAGATTCTGCATTCTCACACAAGAATCTTGGAGGGCCTGACCATGTACATCTGCTGAACTTATGGAAAGGCAGGGGAGTAAAATTCAGAAGATACAATGACATCCTCTCAAAGGATACATATGAGACTCCGCTGCTCCTGTCGCGAGTACCAGAATAAAATGGAACATGGTAGCTTAATGAGAAATAAGGAATACAGAAGAACGTTAGCCTCTTTAGCTTGCAGCAGAGATGGAAATTTTTTGTTCAGCGAGACTACGTGATACGTAGGAATGTTGTACAATCACTCAAGTTACGATTGAAGAAATGGTATCTTGTATTGAAACGACTTTCTGGACACAGCAGATCTGCCAGACCAAGTAGCAGATCAAGGGGAGAGTTATAACCGATGCTTTTTCAACTGCTCGGCGCGATGCGTGAAGAGGACTCCATTTTAAGCTGAAGGCGTCGTGATTATTCTTGCCTCAGGACAGAGAAAAACCTGGATCGTGACAGGCACAGGGCAGACACAGGAAAGCTGAGATCTGGGCGCCCTTCATTTCTGGAATCATCTCTGGCAGCTAAGGAGAAGTAGGTTGGATTATTCCGTGACAAGAATGTTTCTAATACAGTTTTAACCAATTTTGAAGTTTTAAGATTAAATGATGATTGACATAAAGTTTTATAAGCCATTATTCATTGACAGTTATTAAGCCAATTCCCATTTCATTAGAAAAATTACACCAGTAATTATAGCAGTTTTCTCTAGCAAATAACGACTCATATCAGCTATAGAAAAGATTCCATAGAATGAGATGTTAAAATTATCATTAGGAAACTTGAGAGCTTGTTCATTCTTCCCATCCCAACGTTTATTTTCACTCTGACAAAAGTAACGGCAAATCTGTTCCTCTGTTGTGTTTTGCATACTAGAGACATTACATACTGCATTTTTTAAAAAAATATGAACATGGCTCTAACTTTTGAAATAAAATTTGTCAGCTACGGGATTCCATCTTCTGCCAAATTTCTAGCTATCTCAATGGTTTGGTTTTTGCCTTTACAACCCAACAAGACCACAGATTTGCATTGGACCAGTGAAGAGCATGGTCAGCCAGAACTTGGGTTATCACATGTAAGTGAGACCCCATAAGGCTAGAACCCTTTTTAAGCCACCCTAGGTCATGCCTTGTTTGCCCCAGGAAGAACTGGGAAAAAAGGCATGAGACTTTGATGAGGAAAGTATAGACTTGCATCAGACCTGGGACGTATGGAAAATTTATTTATCCTACCAGCTAGATTGCATAGATAACCTGCTTAAAAGAGCCTGGTGGACACCTGACCTTAGGTGAACCACAATTCGACTTATGAGGTCCCTGTGAGCTTAAAACCAGCTGTCGTGAGAGCATAGATACCAAATTAGCCTCACTGATGAGTGTTCTTTAGGTATTTTTTGGCAGAGGTACGCACTTTCGTTGTTTTGTGCAGGGTTTTTTGTTGGGTTGATATTAACTGGCGAAGGATCTAATTCATTGCGATAAGTAATGTGTACTCCCACTCCTATTTGATGATCTCCTCTCGTATTTTAATAATCCGTGTGAGGTTTGTGGTCCACTCATTGGTGGGGCTCACTATCCCATAGATAATGGGATTTTGATGTGACCACCTCCTGTCTCTTCGTGAAAATTGCCCATATTAATAATCGATGATGCGTTTTATGCAATTATGAAGTGCCACAAAAATTGTCTTTGTCGAGGGTGCTCCTCTACCACTGAGAAGAAGTGGTGCCGCACCCCCTGTACAGGTGTCTTCTACCTGTCCCCAACATGTATCTTCTCCACAGAGTGTTCAGATCTGGGACAGAGAGGATAAGGTTTGGAGAGACCTCTGTAAAGGATTCCTAGTGTGTTAGGATGTGCCAGGCTTGATCTTTTGCCTCACCCCTCAACCCTCCACTATCCGGAAACAAAGAAGTTTATCCTAGCCCCATGAAATATGGGGCAGCGATCTAGTGCGCACAGCCCGTGTCACTAGCCAAAGAGTAAGCGACAAAGACAGTGCCCGCCTTACAACAGCAGGTTATGGAGGATCACATGTCGCAACATATAGAGGCCTTGCCAGCGTGTGTGATATTTGGAGGATCCAACCACTAGCCGAGAAAATGCCCATAAAAATAATTTAGGTGTATATGTGTATTCACCCCTATTGTTGTATGATTGGGGACGATGAGCTCTCTCATAGTGACCCAGAGCCGCAAAACATAATGGTGTTGGGGACTTGCACAAACCAATCCCACTTGGACGAGTGTTGTTCCACCTTTTGGCATGAAGGATTTATCCTTGTGAGAAGTGTTTAGGAATGCTTCACCACCTCTCTATTGGCTCATTCTTCACTACAGGGGTTAAGGTGGTCACAACCCTGTGAATGGGTATGTCAGATGATATGGATGATGCCCGAATTTCAAAGCTCGCCTCAAGCTCCATGGTGGTTGGGTGCGTCACCCATTCACTAGGCACCATCACATCTCCTCACGAATACACGTCAACACACACCGTCTACGTGCCAGTTGAGAGTTATAATGATATATCCGCTACAGTCTGGTTAGTTGTCACAATCTGAGGTGGGCCAGTTGACCCCCCTTACTGATCCAAGTTGGGTGGCGCACTGGTCACACCCAACACCCGACAGCGCTCTCTTCATGTAGACATTATCCTAGTACTGAGTCGCAAAGAGTAGAGCAAGTGAACCCCATAATTCTGTGTCACTTTCAGTGCTTATGTGGTGGGTGTTGTCCTTCCATTATGTGACATGAGAGTCTGATTCTCCTGGAGCCCAGTAAAAGTGACACTTCTTAATAAAGACGCGAGGTTATGCGCTCATGTTTTCTCTCCGAGCCCTCAAGTGATAAGTGTGTGAGTGCGAACTATCGTCTTTCCTGCTCGTCGTGAGGCATCACTATGGTACACCCGCATGCCTCCGTCGCGACTCACCTGTAACTCTCGTCCACGCAAAGGTTACGTGCAGCTCTCCTGGAGGTGTCTCTACCTCTTGATTCTCAGCGCTATTTTGTCCGTTATGCAACACACCACAAGGTAAGCCAACGCTGGGCTGTGCGACAAGCTAGGAGAAGGCAAAGAAGGTAGGAATAGGAGTTTATAGAGAAGATTCCCAATAAAACCCCGACTTCGGCCCTTCGTTGCTGCCTCTTGTCGGGCTGCCATTGCCTAACCCCGCTCCTGAGAGACTTACTGGGAGCCCTCTTGGTGCCCACCTGACCACAATAATCGGGACTGCCCCCCGAACCTCTGTGCCCTGCCCAGCAAAGGAAAAAACCAGCTCAGAGTTTGTTTTTTACTCCCTGAACCCTTCTGTGCCTGCCCAACAAAAAAAAACCAGGCAGGGTTTTATTTTAACCCCGGAACCATCTGTGCCCTGCCCAGCAAAACAAAAACCAGCGCAGGGTTTGATTTTTACTCCCTGAACCCCTCTGTTCCCTTCACAGCAAAGCCAAAAACCAACGCAGGGTTTGATTTTTAACTCCCTGAACCCTTCTGTGCCCTGCCCAGCAAAACAAAACCAGCTCAGGGTTTTTTTAACTCCCTGAACCCTCTGTGCCGAACCCCAATAAAGCAAAAATCAGCACAAGGTTTGTTTTTTAACACCATGAACCCTTCTGTCCCCTGCCCAAGAAAGCAAAAACCAACGCAGGGTTTGTTTTTCACTCCATGGACCCCTCTGTCCCCTTCACAGCAAAGCGAAAACCAGCTCAGGGTTTGTTTTTTTAACTCCTCGAAACCCATTCTTTGCCTGCCCAGCAAACCAAAACCAGCCCAGGATTTGTTTTTTACTCCCTGAACCCCTCTGTCCCCTTCACAGCAAAGCAAAAACCAACTCAGGGTTTGTTTTATAAATTAAGATCTCCCGCTTCTCACTGGGAATGGTGAATTTAATGGGATGCTGCTGCCTGGGAGGAGTAAAAACCAGAGCAGACAGATTTCAGGTGGCTTAAAAAAAAAGCTTGTGGACCTTTATTCCTGCTTATTTTCCAGAAAGAGAAACCAAAGGAGACAGTTTTTGTTTTGTTCTATATATTTAAAAAAAAAATAGCTCGTGGACCGTTATTCCTGCTTATTTTCCAGGAGTAAAAACCAAAGCAGACAGATTTCAGGTGGCTTAAAACAAACCTTGTAGACCTCGATTTTCCAGGAGTAAAAACCACAGGAGACAGTTTCAAGGTTGCTTAAAGCAAAACATGGTCTCTATTTCTGCTGTTTTTTCCCCAATTTCTCAGTGATAACTAGAATACAGAATATATTTACTATTTTCTATTTTCTCCAGCTCCTTCTCTTGCCTTTGACTGTTCATTTCATGTTACACTTGGAAACTTGGTGGGACAAATACTTTGCTCCATGGCAAGATTTTGCAAAATTCTGCCAAAATTTAGCAAATTTAGCATTTAAATTTACCAAAATTGACGAAAAACTTGGCTAGGAGTGGTATAAAAACCCAACCTGCAAAAAGCTCTGGAATACCCAAGGGAAGGAGGAAAGGGATTTTTTTTGCACTCCAGGGAATTCTGACTCCAATGGAGCCAGACAATAATTGAGTTTCTATCTGGCAGAAAATCAGAGTTAACACTCCTTGGGAGATGCTCCAGCCCTTCCAAAGCCAGGGATGGTTTGCATCAATAATTGCTGTCGAGGCACTTGATGATAAAATTGCCTGTTTTTCTCTAGTGGTGCTTTTTTATAGAAATAGTTTGCATTTTGCATCTAAAGAATAACTTATTTGGAATTTTTGGGTTTTTTTGGTGTTCTTTTTGTTTAGTTATTTGGGTTTTGTTGGTTTTTTTCTGTTTTGTTTTTGTTGTTTAGGGGGTTTGTTTGTTTGTTGGTTCGGTTTTTTTTTGTTTTGTTTTTTGGGTTTTGGTTTTGGTTTTTTTGGTGGTTTTTTTTTAATCCTTTCTGTTTCTCCATTTCACCGAAAACGGAGAAAAGAGTGACCTGCCTCTGTGAAAAAAAGCAGCATGCCAAAATCATGGCGAAAAATCCATTTTTGTGGAAATAGAGCCAGAAGAAAAGCAACTTTTCTAAATTTTTTCATAGAAAACCAATGCTGCTTTGCCTTTATCCCCACCCTGGCCTTGTCTCCTCCACCTAAAATTCATATTTTGTATTTCTGGGGTGTCTCCCACTTCAGAGGGACATTTGGAGTAAGAGCAGCTCAAGCTCCTTCCCAGAAATGCCATTGCACAACTGGCTCGGAGCCATCCTGGTGTTTACCCCTGTTCTCCTCTAGGCAAACACAGCCTTTTGTAGGGGATTCAGCAGGTTTGGGATTTACTTTCAGAATGCAAAGAGATGGAAGCACTCACTCTGCCAGGGTTAAGTGCGTTCAGAAAGTCTTTTATGTTGAATTTTTTGTTGCGCTGGGCTAAAAATTGTGTGTGACAGCAATAAAATGGGAGCTGCAAACTGATTTCTCTGCCTTTCCCCCACAATTTTAGTCAAATTATGCCTTAAATTTCAAATTAAACAGCGCCCAGGCTGTGTTTGTACCTCTGAAATGTGTCTGAGCACATCTTGTGTGTGACAAAAGAGACAGCTCTGGGTGCACAAGGAACTTGCTGAAAAGATGAATGGGTCTGTTTTGTGTTTTGGTTGATTTTTTTTTTTTCTTTTTCCCTTCCCAAAGCTGTTTCTTCATCTGTTTTTAGAAATGGTTGGTTTACAGAAGCAGCCCAGCAAAAAAGTCAAGGGTGAAGCCGGGTCAGGGAGGGCTGAGGATGGAGAATGGAAGGAGAGCATGGGGAGGATGCAGGGGCGGCTGGGCAGGAAACACAAGAATGGAAAATGTGTGAAAAGTCAGCAGGGACCAGGCTGAATTCCAGCTTGTTCCTCTCCTGGGCTCCCTCAGTGCTGCTGGACGGGGTGACAGCCACCTCTGCCTGTTGTAGTACAGATAACGTGAAATAAGTAATGAGTAATGATTTTTTTATTATTGATTTGAGGATTTTTTTTTATTTATTTAGTAAAAGTTTACATATTAGTTTTTTTTGTAGAAATGGTAGATATTTATTGGTCAATTAGTAGTTTGATTTTTATTTATTAGTATATGGTCCGTGTGTTATAATTAGTGTTTATATATAAATATATTAGTTATTAGTATAATAACAATTAATATAATAGATAATTATTTAATTACTTAATATATTAGTTATTAGTATAATAGTTAGTTATTAGTATAATAGTCAGTATAGTTATATAGTTATATTAGTATAATAGTTATAAATTTTGTGGGTTTTATTTGTTTTGTACATCTATATGTTTTATTCTATTTTGGGGGGCTTTTAATAATTTTTTTTATTGTAGTTAGTTTAAGGTTGTTTGCTACGCTGCCCTGGCAACGTCTTCTTTTGTTTTGTCACTCTTTACTTAAACTTTCAGACTCGCCTCTGTTTTTAGCACATCTTAGGGATGTAATTCTCAGCTGAAGTCTAAATTCAGACCTTGCAGGGCTGCAATGTTGGCTTTCTGTCCCCACCTCTGCCAGGCAGGAATAAATTGAGTTTCCTGGGGAAAGGACAGGGAAGGTGAGCACAGCACAAACCTGGAGCTCCAGGCTGGGTTATTGAGCCAGGATAAAGATGCTCCTCCTTCCCAGGAATATCCCAACCCCGGGAAAGCAGGGATGGAAGGAGGGTGGGCACTGCCCTGTCCCACCTTGGCATCTTGGTTTGTTCATCTGACTCCTCTATGAGCTCTGTCCCTTCTTGGCAACAAGAGGAGGAGAAGGGCTGAGCTTTCAAGGAGAACTGAGCAATCCTAAAGTGGTGGCTGTGATGGGAGCCCCCAAACCCCATCCTGTCCTCACCTCGCCCTTCCCTTTCTCCAGGACAGCGTTTGGCAGCTGGAAAAGGCAAAATTTGAACTCAGAGTTTCCCTGAATGGGGCAGCCCTGTTGCCTTGAAAGGCCAGTTTTTAATAATGACACAGACATGGTTAAGGGGATAAAAAGGGTTTTACCTCAGTATTTGGGATTTCAGGTGCACAACTTGATGACAGTATGCACACCCGTGTACAGCACGGGCACAAGTTTTATAGATTTCAGGAATTAGCATATCTAGCTAGGAAAGAAACTTCAATAAGAAACTTCACAAATGCAGTAATGTCCCCCTATTCTAATGAATCCCCCCCTGGATGAGGTCAGAGCCCAGTTTACACAGAATGTTCTGGACAGAAGGCTTCAACCAAGGCTGAGCTCAGGTTTAAGATAGCACAAGGCACACTGAGCCCTTCCTGAGGATGTTTGGTCTCTGCCCAGCAGAACTCCTAAACTGAGCTGGAATATCAGCTACAGGAATTACAAACATGTGGGTAAGGGGTGCAGGGGGATGCACAGAGGGTACAGAAAGCGTAAAAAGGAAAAGCAAAAATCATCAGGCATCAGCCCCAGGATCGATAACATCACAGCACACTCCTCTCCTGAGGAGGAGAATTCTCCTGTCACGAATTCTCCCGTGGCTGCAGAACCAGCCTGAGCCCCTGTCTGGGTGGGGAGGTTGGAGTTGAGCTCGGTGCCTGCAGTTCCATCCCTCTGGAAGGGAAAGGGAAAGGGAAAGGTCACTGAGGATCGGGGCGGGAGGAGCTGCTGTGCCGGGAACAGCTCGGAAATGGAGCGTGCAGGGTTGGAGGCGAGGAGAGAACACACGGGCTGGGCTGCCCCAGTGCTGAGAGAAATCCTTTATTCACCCACACTGCCCAGAGAGCCCCAAAAACCCCTCTGAGAGAGCCCCAGGTGGGTGCAGGATGCTGGAGGTGATGGAGGGCTCAGAACAGGTCTAAAACCTCTGCAGTTCCCACTCCAAACTCTTCAAATGTGGGTAGAAGTGATGGGCAGATCATTGACAAAAATCAGAATCCACCACCTGAACCCTGAAACCCTTCACCTGCCCCCTGGAGGGATTGATCTGGATTTTCTAGTGAGATATTTATCACTTATTAACGGATTTTTGATACCAATGTACTGAGAAACTCCACTCGTGGGGTGAAACGCTGCTGTGCTGGCAGAAAAACTTCACAGGAAGGAAATTCTGGGCTCTGTGTGCTGGGTGTCTGAATTACTTTGTGCTGGATATGAAAAGAGAAAAATTGGGTTTTTTATTCAGTCTATACCTAGAGTGTAACTGTGGCTGTGAGTTCTTATGAGCAGATCCTTTCTCCAAGTGCCTGGATTGTCAGGAGACCTTTTCAGAACTGTAAAAAAAAGGAAAAAAATTACTGCATTGCCTTTGTGCTTTTTCATTCCCTTTGTGCTTCAGCAAAACGTTGGAATGGGGTGGTTTTCCAGCATTTGGAATATTTGAGATGAGTGCTGGGTGAGTCTCACAGCTCACATTACTCAGACTGTGTTTTCCCTTGAAGACCTGATAGGATTTTAAAGGTCAGGAGGATGTTTCATACAGATATGAACCTTTATTGGTCAGGTAGAACCGGGGAGTATCCAAAATCATGGGGTGTCTTTGTGTGTGCTTTGCTCTCACAAAACACAGCCAGCCTGGAATATTGACCTAAACCAGAGTCAGGCACTTCTCCCTTTATTTTCATTTAAAAAAAAAAAAAAAAATTGCAGGGTTTTCAACCTTGAAGGCAAATCACTTTATGACTTCATTGTTTAAATTTAGGTTTTGTTTTGCGGGGGGATCGTTAGACTTGAAGCAAAAGCCTTGTAGCCCAGGGACTGTCACTTCTGATTACTTCCAGTGACACTTCCAATTATTTCCAATCACAATTCCAGGGACAAGAGGGGGAAAAAAAAGGAGCCATGTTCTCAACATCACCCCTGATTTTTTTTTTTTTTTTAAATTTCCCTTCCCCTTTTCCTGAACAAAGGAACATTTCTCAAAGCTCTGTGGGGAGAGGTGCAGAGGCAGATTTGGAGCTCTGGAGGCCGGTGCCTGGCAGGGTGCAGGGAATCCTGCTGAGGATCTGCCTTGTTGAGTAATATTGAGGAAATTGCCTCATTTTCCCCAGGCACTGGCTGGCACCAACGCTCATTCCGAGCAGCAGCAGCAGCATCAGGCTCCTGGGAGCCTCCCTGCCCCTTGCAGGATGTGAACACACTCAGGATCTGCTCGTGGAGAGCCAGCAGCTCAAAAAAAAACCCCACAAAAATCTGCTGGGGGAGCTTGAGTGGCTTCCAGGGACACGAAACACAGGATTTGTGTTTCACCCAGACGAGCTTGAGCTGCTGCATCCTTTAAAAAACAGAGTGGGAGCCTCTTCCCGATTTCCAGACGTCTCTGGGAGCATCACTTGGAGCTCCTGGAGCATGAAAACAGTCTGAAAATGGTGTCAGAGCTTTCAATCACACTTAGTGGAGCTCTCACTCCCTCGGTGATGCTGCACTGGGCCGTGAGGCTCTGCTGAGCTCTTCATAAAGGGCATTTTCTATCACATTAATAGACTATATTTACTAGTTGGATGCTGTATTAACACATCTTTGCTAATTATACACTGCATTAGTGAGTATTTACTATTTGGATCTAGTATTAATGAACATTTACTATTTGGAAGTAGTATTAATGTGTATTTATTAATTGAGTATTGCAATAATGTGTATTTACTAATTGGATATTGCATTAATGTGTATTTACTAATTGGGTATGTGTATTTACTAATTGGCTATAATATTAATATGTATTTATTAATTGGGTATTTCATTAATGTGCATTTACTAACTGGGTATTGCATTAATGCGTATTTACTAATTAGGTGTTACATTATGATTAAACATCCATTTATTAATTGGATGCTGTATTAATATATATTTACTTTTTGGATATTGTCCAAATGGATGAGCAGCAAACCTGGTCTTATTTTAGAGCCAGATTTGAAGAACCTGAGTTCTCTGAGCACACCAGGGCTGATGTTCCATTGATAAATTCTTGATGGATTTTCTTCTTTTTTTTATTTCTCTCCTGTGCCACCCCTGAGTCTGTTGAGATGTTGACTCCATCAGGCTTTACCTGGTGGAACAAAGCCCTGCAAAGAAACTTCATCATCCTTCCCCCAGGATCTCTGACAGAAGTGATATAAAAATGTTTAAACTGGTGTAATTTCCAACAGGGTGAGGTCAGAGTGTCACCGAGGTGGCATTTGGGGACAGCTCCCCCAGGAGCCCCAGCAGCTCTCACAAGGAGCTGTTTCCATCCACCCAACGTGATTGAGATGATCCCACAGAGCAGCTTTGTCTGTTCTCTGTTCTCTGAGCAAAACCTCTCCTCATTTCCATTGTTTCCAGCTCTTGCTTGAAGACAAAGGGAATTTGAACCAGACAGAGAGGAGCTTTTGTGTTGACAAATGTTCTGTTTGGGGTTTTTTTTATGGTTTTTCTCCTATTCAAAAAGGGTTTTAAGCAATTGTGAGCATTTTCTGGTCAAAGAAGCATTCAGGATGTCGAGGTTCCAGCCTTGATCTTGCCAGTGACTCAGTGGTTTATTCAGGCTTGGTTTTAAAGTTCCTGCTGGTTTTGAGCGTCTCCGTGTCTGGTGTTAGGAATTGTTGGGATTCTGGAATTTGAGTGTGAGGGCACGAGCTTGGCCACCCCAAATGACGTGGTCTTTAATCATCCCAAGTTTTGGTCACCCCAAATGACGTTTCCTTTAATCATATCAAGTTCTGGCCACTCCAAATGAGGTTTCCTTTAAAAATCCCAAGTTTGGCCACAACAAATGAAGTTTCCTTTAAAGATCTAAAATTTTGCCTACCCCAAATGAGGTTTCCTTTAACTATATCAAGTTTTTCCCACCCCAAATGAAGTGTTCTTTAATCATATCAAGTTTTGGCTACCCTAAATGAGGTTCCTTTAAACACCCCAACTTTTGCCCACCCCAAATGAGGTTTCCTTCAATTATATCAAGTTTTGCCCACTCCAAATGAGGTTTCCTTTAAATATCCCAAGTTTTGCCCACTCCAAATGAGGTTTCCTTTAAACATTTCAAGTTTTGGTCACCCCGAATAAGGTTTCTTTTAATCATATCAAGTTTTGCCCACCCCAAATGAGGTTTCCTTCAATTATATCAACTTTTGCCCACCCCAAATGAGGTTTCCTTTAATCATATCAAGTTTTTCCCACCCCAAATGATGTGTTCTTTAATCATCCCATGCTTTAGCCCCCCCAAATGAAGTTTCCTTTAAACATCTCAAATTTTGGCCACCCCTAACGAGGTTTCTAATCATCCCAAGTTTTGGGGGCGCGTTAGGAAACTGCTTTGTGCTGGGCAGAGTGAGAACGCTCAGCACTCAGAACCTTTCCCTCCTGATCTGCTGAGTGCTCTGAAATCTCAGCAGAGAAGGAGCTGGAAGGTCCAGCGGGTCTGTCTGGAGTGGCAGGCACGGGTTTAATGGGGGAAGAGGCTTCCCACCGGCACCGCTCGCTTTGCCAAATGCATCCCGGCTTTTCTGCCTTTGTCAGCTTGTTCCATTTAGCCCCAGGCTACCCCTGGAGTCAACAAAAACCACAATTCTGCAGCTGCCGGTTCATTCAGGCCCGATGTGACCTGCTAGGAGGGGAGCTGGGAACTCCTGAGCTGCGGAAAACATCCTGAATTACACCGGGATTCTTCCCCTAATGACTGGAGCCGGCTTTTTTCCTCTTTAGCGGCGCCCTGGGCGTGCTGCTGCCTTTGTGGGGCGGCAGGGAATGCGTTCCCATTAGGAAAAAGGGCAGGGAATGCATTCCCATTGGGAAAAAGGGCAGGGAATGCATTCCCAGTAGGAAAAAGAGCAGGGAATGCATTCCCATTGGGAAAAGGGGCAGGGAATGAATTCCTTTTAGGAAAAAGGGCAGCAGGGATGCGTTCCCATTAGGAAAAAGGGCAGGGAATGCATTCCCAGCAGGAAAAAGGGCAGGGAATGCATTCCCAGTAGGAAAAAGGGCAGCAGGGAATGCATTCCCATTAGGAAACAGCAGCAGGGAATGCATTCCTATTAGGAAAAGGTTCTGAAATGCACTGGGACAGTGGGATTGTCAGCAGCACCCTCCCCTCTCCAGATCCTCCACAAGAGAAGCCAAACCCAAGACATGAATTGAGGAAATTTGGCCTTCCTGCTCCAGCCAGAGCGATTTAGGGTGATTTTCTTCCCCTGGATTTTAAGGCAGGGAGTGTTGGTTTTTTTTTGTTTTTTTTTTTTGCCTGTTTGCACCGTTCCTTACGACCCTCGAAGTTTTGTGTGGAAATCCCAAGTTTTAACCAGTCTCAAACTGGTTTTGCTCTGTGCCAGCCATGCCCCTGGTTGGCATCTCTCCATGTCCTTCCAGAGCAGAAATTCCTGCAGAAAAGCTGGGGACTGAAGCTCTCCAGCTTCAAGAAATCCTTTACTTCCTCCCCTTCCTCCTCACAAACACCTTTAAGCAAAACCACGCAGAGAGATGAGACAGAGCTGATGGCAAAAGCTGATTATTCATACAGGGGGAAGGATTTTAACCATCAATTTTGACATTTCCCTGCCTCGTCAGTGCCTGTTCTTCATTCCCAGGGTGTTCCCAGGTTGTTCTCTGGGGCACAGCACAACCTGCTGGGTTTTTGGGGTTGTGTGGTGGTGTAGGGCACATCCTACATGTGAATTAAACATCCCAAGCGAATTAAAACCCCAATTATTTGCTGTGGGTGATTCTCTCCTGCATTTTCACACCCTTTAGTACAAATCCTTACTGGAGGCTGTGCTGGGCTGATGGATTGCCTTGATTTGGAGAAACAAAATTCACTTTTCCCCCAAGGAAAACCCTTTTTTGATCACTTTGCCACATGACATATGCAAGAACCTTTCCCCTTCAGTGCCACTCCTGTCCTCCCCAGTCCCAGAGCAGCCTTGGAGCTTCTCTCCCCACCCTGGGGTGCAAACTCGTGTGTGCAGCACCCCTCACTGCTGGCAGGAGCTTTTCCTTCCAGTTCCCATCCTCAGTGTTGTCCTCTCAATATTTCCTTTTCTCCAGAAAAACCACGGCTCCAATAGCTGCTGGCAGCCTTTGTGCTGATGAGACAGGCTCAGAGTGTGCTGGAGCTTTTTTAACTCTGCGTGCACAGCTCCTCTTTTTGGGTTTTTTTGGGTTTTCACAAGCGTTTGCTGGGGTCTGGGATTGTCTAATTCTCCCTGCTTTGAAAGGTTTAGAAAGTCAAGCTCAAGAACATCTCCAGCCCATGGAAGGTAAATGAATTTCCAGTTCCTGCGAGGAGGAAGCTCGTTCAGGCAGGAATTCAGGCTGCTTTTCCACCCTCACTGCTGATTTAAACGCTGCTTCATTTTTTATGATCGCCTCGTGAAGGCAGAATGGAGGGGAAAAAAAAAACCCCAAACACTAAAAAAGAAAATAAATTCAGTTTTTCTGAAATATCTGTGTGGTGGTTGGAGCTGAGCTCACTCAACACTCCTAGAAAAGCTGTTTTCTACCTGAGAGGAGAATCTGTGTGAGTTCATTGCCCTGGATTTAGGAGGTTTGGGATGTTCCTGTTTTTGGAGTGCATTCAAGGCACCGAGGGAAGGAGAGATTGGATGTCCCAGCTTTGTTACAACTTTGTGACACTGAAAGCTTCAGTTCATGCGGGGGACGCAGTGGGTGGCCTTGTCACCAAAATTTGATAATTTTATCAGCAAGTGAGGAAGGGGGGAGGCTGTCAGGGGGCTGGGGTTGATCTCTGAGTTCAGGCTGGGTCTGAGCTCCGGGAGAAAAGGGCAGAAAAAAATCTCTGAATTCCTGAGCTGGAGGAAACAGCCCTGCTGAGGGTTTGAAATCATTCTGGGGCTTGATTTTTTCTGTGTCAGCACTGTCAGAGCTGATAATCCTCAAGCAAAAGAGGCCACCCTCCCCTCGCCAGAGAAGGACTTGGAGTGAGGAATCCCCTTCAGCAAGGATGTGACAAGCAGACTGACGATGTAAAAGAAAAGGGGAAAACATCCTGAGCCAATATGCATAAAATTAGGGCCTGATTATGAGGCAGAATTAAAAATAAACCGGGAAGAATTCCCCTGGCGGAGGGAGCGGGTGGAGCAGCGGGATGGGCGTTCTGAGTGTGAGGGAAATGAATCCACAAACACCAGAGGTTGATGTCCAAAAAGGAGACAGAGGAGTAAATGTGACTTTATTCATGAATAAAGGGAGAGCCATGGGCATTTCCATGGGGTCTCTCAGATTGACAGAGGAAAGGCTCTCGTGGCCACTTCAGCGAGCCCTGGTTGGCTTCCAAGAGCTCCCTCACACAATCCACACTCACACCCGAGCTGTAAAATTTTATTTTTGTTTTATTGAATCATCCAGGAGGACCCACACAAAGGCTGGGAGCAGCTTTAATCCCACCAGAACAGCACCTTGGCAGTGAAACTCCTGCTGGGATCTGCTGGAGGTGTTTGCTGAGCAGAATGTCCCGAGCAGCTGCCCCAGCTTGCTGGACACGGATAGGGATGTCAGGAAATTCAACGGACGAGGAGATGAGGGATGGCGGGTCAGGAAATGAATCCACAAACACCAGAGATTATGTCAAAAGGACAGAGGAGTCCTGTACTTTATCCATGAATAAAGGGAGGCCATGGGCATTTCCATGGGCTCTCCAATCCATAGAGGACTCAGCCTCTTTTATCCCAATTTCCCAGTCCCATTTCCTCTCTCTTTCCCATTGCTGAGGACTGGAGAGGTTCAGGCTCCCCAAAATGCTTAATACAATTTTTTTTTAAAATTTCACTGCTAAAATCCAGTTCTGTCGTTGGTTGACTCATCCCAACTCCAATCCCACGAGGTGATTTTAACGAGTCCTTATGGAGCCTTTAACAGCCGGGGAAGTTGTCAAAATAAAAAAAAAAAAGGGAAATATTTATAATAAAAAACTGCATCATGGAGTTTATAGTCTTCAGACAAAATGGGGGTATTGATAAATAATTTGATGATGGTTTTATGGTTTTTTTTTAGGATTATCAGGCTATCCTTTCCAAAGATCTTATAGCTGCTGTCTGCTTGAATTTGTATTTTGTGTCCCTGGGATGGAGCTGCGCCCTGACAGAGCCAGCTCTTCCAGGCTTTGAAATCTTAAGGAGCCACACAAACCCTTGCCTGAATTCTTTATAAATTTTGTAGGAAATACACTCAACCGTACTTCCTAAAAGAGGAAATGCTCGAGCCCTGTCTCCTGTGTTTAGAATAAACAGAGGCCAGATAATTTAATCGAAAAGGAAAACGCTCTTTTGAGGATAAACAGCCTGAATAAAACATTTCTGAGCTGTGCTCCACCCCTCCAGAGCAGTTTGGATGCTGCAGGATGGAAGGAACAGCTCTGAGAGGGGAAATTGGTGTGGAAATCCCACTCAGGATCCTCTGTCCTGCCTGCTCCAGCCATGCTGGTACCCACAACCCCCCAAAAAAATAATCCTTCAAGACCAATAAGTTGGGTTAATTCTATAAAAATGTCAAATATTGCCTGGCAGACACTTTGGGTTTGTTTGTGGATGTTAATGAGGGCCAGATGGAGTCTGGGCCAGTCTGATGGGCTGCAGCGTGGGGATATTTGATTATTTTTATTTATTTTTTTTTCCCGTCTCTACTGAGCAAAAATAACAAATAATTCCTGCTGTTGCTGCTTTCTGCTGAGCTGGCTGGGCTGGAGGAGCAGGGGAGGAGGTCTGGGAGGGTGAATTTGGGCTGGAAATGGGGAAATTTGGGATTTGTGCTCCTGTCACTCCAGATCCAGGGAGAACAGAAAATGGGGGTGTTCATGGTCAGTGCAGATTCACACATTGGAGCTGTGACCTGCTCTGGGTGCCACAATCTAATGAGGATGTGCTGCAGAATAACAGGTACAGTCAGGGCTGCGAGAGCCACTTGTTCCCAATAATTTAAAATATTTCTTACACCTTTAGCTTAGTTCCAGTTATTTAAAATATTCCTTTTCCTGATATCTTCTCACCAGATATTTAAAATTTTCACTTTTCCTCTTATCTTCTTTCCAATGATTTAAAAGATTCACTTTTCCTGTTATCTTGTTTCCAGATATTTAAAAAATTCACTTTTCCTGTTCTGGAAATGAGTGAAATCACACGGTTTTATGGAGAATTTATTGCTGCTTATTAGGCTGTTAGAGAAAAGCTTGTATCAATATTCTGTGAGGAATAAATCTAATCTCACTTGCCATTTTGCCTTCTAAACAGTCTCAATGGACAGAAATGCCTTTCTGGACAGAGTCTGAGCACTTTGAACCTGTTTTCCCATAGCTGGGTGTTCCATTTCTCAATAAAATTTCCTTAATTCCTGAGGAAAACGGGTCCAGTTCTCCCTTTGCTGGTGTTTATCATCATCTCCTCTCCCCAGGCCAGTTTGAGAATAACCCCTGCCCTGTAGGATTGGAAATCTCCAGGAAGGAAAAATGGAAATCTTTTTAAAACCCTGCAAAATCAACATTTGTTTCTGCAGTTCTTTAGTGGGAAAGGGAAATGTGTCAATTTTTGCTGGTTTGGTTTTATTGCTGTAACTCCAAGTTTGTCCTTTTTTTTAGGATCATTTTTTAGGATCCTTTTGTTTTGATGGGATGTTCCCAGCTTGCCAAGGAAAAAAGGGCAGCGAACTGCAGAGGAAACTCGAGCTGACTGAGATTTTGAATGTTTCATGGCAAACATCTGAGTTTAAATTAAAACTGCAGGCCCTGGCTGAGTTTATGGATCTGAACTGCTGAACTTGAGCGGATCTGATGAGCTGATGTAACAGAGAAAAGAGGGTTTTTTCCTCAAATGATGGAGGAGCTGGAAAAAAAAAATCAGCTGAGGGACCTGTTGAAGGGTTTGAGCTTTAAATTTGTGAATATTTTGTGCAGTCTGGGGTGGGGAAATTGCCTCCCAAATCCTCCTGCAGCCTCCCAGCTGTGCCCTCTGCCCCTGGCTGGCTCAGGACAGAAGAAATGTGTCAATAATTGGGATTTGGAGACTTTTGGTTGGGGTAAAGGTCCCTGCAGCAAATCCCTGGGTTCAGCTCAGCAATGTGAGCTCTGGAGTTGGTTTTACTCTCACACACACAGAATTCTGTCCAAATCTTCTGTCTGGCACCTTTTGTTTCACCTGCTCACCTTTTTAAAGGCATTTCAAAGGGATGTGTTACACCCAGCCCAGCTGGAGAGACACTGAGAGAATCCTCCCTCCTTTGGGGGAATCTCAGCTCATTGAGTCACCGAAATTCCAGCCCTGGTTCTTAATGAGCCCTGGATTTTAACAGCATCTGACAACTGAGGCTGGTTCATGCTCAGCCCGGGATCAGGGCAGCCCCTGCTGCCTTTGGAGGGCCCTCTGGGAACTCCTCATCATGGAATTATCGGGCTCTTTAAGGTCTGGTAGCTGGGAGTTTGGCAAAAAATATAAAATTTGTATGTAAAAATGTAAAATTTGTAATATAAAATAGAAATATAGAATATATAAGGTAAAATTTGTAATATGAAATATAAATATGGATATATTAATTTTTAAAAAAAAAAAAAAAAAAAAAAAAAAAAATAATAATAAAATATTAATAAAATTTGTAATATAAATATAAAGTTTGGCAAAATGAAAACTGAATTTGGTCAGGGATGTTGGCCAGAAAAAGTTGCTGATATGGAACTGCAAGCTGCAAACATCGTTTGGCTGCTCTGTGGTCTGTGCTGCGCTGAAAATCAGGGAAACTCCATCAAAACTCCCCAATTCTGCTTTGAAAGCTCTATTAACACACAGTGCATTTAAATTTTGCAGTTTTCTTGTTTATTGGGAACTAAATTGGTAGATCTGTGCTCTTCAAAGGCCCCCATTGAGCTGTTTGGGCTTAAAATCTCTGTTCTGGGATCAAAACTACTGTGGGATCACCATGAACTGCAAATGTAGGGGCAGAAATTTATTTCAATAAATTGAAATAAATGGACCAGGGCAGTTCTTCGACTCTAAAATAAAACCATGCAGGTGTCTGTGTCGCTTTCCTGTTTGCCTTCAGTTTGTTCAGATCTCTTTTGTGACCCATCTCAGTTTCATATTAAAGGCCTGACTTCTCCTCAATCTTATAATTTGCTCTAAAGATATCTCCACAAGGCTGCTTTTGTTCTCGTGAGAAAGCCCGGGCAGTTTGAGGCTTTTAAAATAACATTTCACAAACAGGAGGGCAGGAAAATAAAAAAGCCTGAGGAATTTGAGTCCAGGCTGCTGGATGGGTGGCATTTGAAGGGGTTTGAAATTGTGAGGGATTGCATTGCACAAAAAAAAAAAACCCTTCAGCTGTTTGTTTTTCCCCTCAGCCACTTGATAACCTAAAAATTTTAAGTCTCAAAACCTTTTTTTTTGTGAGTTTCTTCAGTCTCAATTTGCTCGGTGTCTCTTTTTCTACACTGATTTTAAGATGCCCAGGATCGTGACTTTGTTATTCTTTAAATAAAAAATACCCTTGGCTAAGGGCTTCACCCAATGCAAATAACACCAAACCACAGCTCCCACCGGCAGCTGGAATTCACCAAATTGCATAGCCAGAAGAAAAACAAAAAGGAATTTTTACTAAGTAATAATTTGGCCTTAAATGTGAAAGCCTCAGATGCTCTATTTCACAATGCCTCGGCCTTTGGAACAGATCCCCCACACCCTCCCAAAAGCAGGGAGGCTGCTGCTTGTTTGTAACATTTATCCCAAATTGTTTATTTATTCCATCCTAAAAGTTCTTTTGTTGGGGCGGAATCTCCCATCAGCTCGCGAACGGGAAGCCGTGACATTAAAAGTAATTGACATTAAAATGTTGTGACATTAAAATTAATCACGTTTGATGGATGTTGGAGACTGAATCCACAGAGCTCCCGGGTTCATGTTCCAGCCAGATCTGACATTCATTCTCCCCCTCAGTTCCTGCAGCGCTTATGTAACGCTTTCCCCACCACTGGTCCCGAAATTGAGCTCTGCTGGAGGGAGGGGAAAGGGATCTTCTTGGGGTTGTCCACCTGTGGAACAGCTGATTTGTTTAATTCAGTGAATTAATATCAGATATTCAGGATTGGCTCAGAAATATTCCAGAAATTGGGTTCCTATCAGCGCCATGAGATGGAAATAAAAGGGGTGGTTGGGATGTTGGAGCAGAGCTGGTGGGGTTGGTGTGGAGCCTTTGTTTCTTCTCCCAAGGTAGAAAAAATCTTGCAAAAAATGAAAAAAAACCCACCAAAAAAACCCTTTTGGCTCTTGCAGTGTAAATAGAGCCAGTTTTTGTTGCCATTTTTAGTAATAATGAGAAAATATTTCCTTTCTGTAACATCAGTGCCAGGTTCAGGAGGAAACGTTCTCAGCTGCCAGCTCGGCACCAGCACGGAGTGAAAAAGAAACTGAGGGGGTTTTGAGTGGTTTTTTGAATGTTTTTTGAGTGTTTTTTGAGTGGTTTTTGCTTCAGGGCCTGGAGTTCCTCAGGGCTCTGGTAAAACCTGACACCTGCATTTCACAGCCAGGAACACGGCGAGTGCCAGCAATGGTCATTATTTCCATTATTTCAAATTATTTCCATTATTTCCATTATTCAATTATTTCCATTATTTCCAATTATTTCCATTCTTCCCGGAGCAAGGATTGTGTGAAATCCCATCCGTCTCCTCTTCCCAAAGAGGGAAAATCTCCCCCAAAACTCACCTAGAGCTGCTCCCTCCCGGCAGGGAGAGAGAGGCAGAAATTCAGATTTTTTCTCGCTTCCAGGACTGCGTTTTCCAACTGCCTTTTTTAGCCATGTGGAGCTGGAGGGGCCTCTGAAAAGTGAAGGGATGTTTTGGGCAAGGAGCCAGTTACCTCCTCGCAGCCCAGGGCTGCTGTCCTGGCTGGAAAGCAGAAATAATGAACTGATTTTGGGGTTTTTTTCCCTTCCCGCTGTGGGCCCTATAAAGTGGAAGACAGCAAGGTGGGAGTGTCATTAAAATTCAGTCAAAACCCATAGAAATCTATTAATTTAATGTTTATTCATTTAACATTATATAATTCTCAATATTTAAATTTTTATTATTTTTTTTCTTTTAATGTTAATTAAGGGGCCTTTTTATCTTTCTTTTCCTAAACCAAGTGCTTCTAACCACACCAGAAATAATATTCAAGACTAATACTCTGTTAAATAAATGTTAACAGTTTTAAATAATTTAAGTTTAGAAGTTGTAGGGAAAGGTTTAAAGAGCAGAAAAGGTTTAAAGAGTAGGATTTGACTCTCATGGATGTGTCTGTGGCTCCAGACCTGGAGCTCAGTGCAGAAATCCCTCACCTGAAAGGGATTTTTGGTCAGCTCACACAGCTCAGCCACAACAGTTTGGGACAATTCCAACAATGCTGATTTCAGTGCTACCTAAAAATCAGGCTCACTTAAAACAGAGACCAGACAAACTTAAGAGAATGATAACAGACAATTTTAATCCAGGCCTAACAGGCCCCTGGTACATTAGGGCAGACAAAGCCTCCTCCTGAGGCTACACCCAAAATGGACCCCGAGTCACGAGATCTTCACCTTTTATAAGTTCTGTTTTATTAACAAATCGAGCCCCATTTCTCCAATTCCACCTTCAGGTGATGATGTCACCCACCCCAAACTTGCTCCCCCCAATTCTCTGTTGTTTCCATATTTTGGGGCTCTGAGGTGTCCTTGGATTCAGGCTCAGAGGGGAATTATTTTGTCTAAAGATGGGAAAGCAACAGTTTTATTGCTCTAATAGAGAAGTACGAGAATACAGATACATGAAATGTAGAAACTAAAAATCCTAAGGCATCACCACAACCTTGAGTGTTCTCATAGTGATTTTTTTCCCTACAATCCCACCAGCATTCCCCTGTTTTAGACTTCTCCCATCCAGCTGTGCGCCTCTGAGCGCTCTGGCTCCGATTCCTTTCATTTTCTTGTTCCCTCTGTCAGCTTTACATATTCCCACCCCGAGGCACTGCAGGTTTTCTGAGATTGGAAAGGACAGAAGTGAGAGCAGAGAAGCTGCAGCTTGTCCAGGAAACACAACTCGAGCACCAGGGCTGAGGGTTCTCTTCTTGCTCAGGAGATATCGCCCAGTTTGGGGCTCCCAGTGTGAGAGAAAAACTGGAACCAGTCCAGCTAAGGGCCACAAAGATGATCAAAGGATTGAGTGTCAAAATATATATATAAATATGCAGGAATCTGTCACAGTTTGTGTTAAAGAACATTTCTTCGTTTCCTTTGTCTGAGTTTTTAATTTCCCCCCGAATTTCAGGATTCCAGGATCATTTGCAGCAGTGCTGTCGGTTCAAAGAGCTGCTGTGCTCCCCTTTGGAAAGGAAAGAATCCTTTCCAAATTGTTCTTTCTTCTGTCCTGTGGCTCTAAGGCACTTCTGGGAAAACTGAGATATCAGGGGTTTATAGCAGGTGCTGCAGGTGGTTTTTGTCCTCAAAAAGTGGCTCCGAAAAGTGAGGTTTTGATCAAACAAAACCTAAAACAGCTGTTCCAGCGCAGTACAATCCAATTTTCATTCTCAGATTATTTTCTCCAATGCTTTCCGATATTTATCCAACATCAGCTTCATGAAAAGTCAGGATTATCGATAAAACCAATTCTGGGTGTTGAGGAAATCAGTTGGTCAAGCTGTGGTGGGGCCCTCAGCCTGAATCAGGGCACAGGAGAAGTTCAGGGATGGTTTCCAGCTTTGGGATTTGGCCTGAGGAGGATGGGGACCATCCCTGGTGGTGAATCAGGACACAGGAGAAGTTCAGGGATCATTTCCAGCTTTGGGATTCTGCCTGAGGAGGATGAGGACCAGCCCTGGTGGTGATTCAGGACACGGGAGAAGCTCAGGGATGGTTTCCAGCTTTGGGATTCAGTCTGAGAAGGAGGATGGGGACCTTCCCCAGTGCTGGACCTGGCCAGGAGTGACCCCCATTCCTCCCGGCCCCACTTCCCCATTCCTCCCCTGACCTTTCCAGCGGCTTTGCTGATCAGATGTCTGCCCTTTTCACATCCAATTAGCAGAATTCTTCAACTTTCTCGCCTGAATCCCATTTTCACCCTCCTCCTCCTCCCTCCAAACCCCTCATCCTGCTCAGCGCCCCGGAAGCTCCACACCAGGGATCTTCGGAGCTCTCAGTTCAGGGTTTTGCTTTGCTCTCAGCAGGCTCAGCCCCAATTCCTGCCCTTCCAAAGGGCTCTGCCTCTCCAGCCTCACTCGGGGCATCCCTCTCTGCAGGGAGGGCTCGGTGCCAGGGCTCTGCTTTGCTCTTTCCCCAGCAAAGGTCACAGGGATATTTTGGCAGGCGCTGCGCTCCGATCCTCCTCGCTCGGGGTCGCCGCCGGCCGTGGCCCGGGGCTTTCACAGCTCCGGTGGCTCTGCAGGACCCTTGGTATTTGCAAACACGAAAAATCCGTGTAACAGCTCAGCTGCTGGCAGGGGAGCCCGTGGTGGGCAGGGAGGAACATCTGCTTCATTCCCAACCTCATCCCCACCCCCTGTGTGGATGTGACCATCAGGATGAGCTCAGACCTCCCATAGATTGAGCTCTTTTCCTCTGAAATACCATCCCTCTTATCCCTCTTGTTCCCCCAGGTTTTATTTTCTTGTTTCCGGGAACACTAAAGTTTTATTTTCGGTCGTCCCACCTGGGTTTTTGAAAGGCTGCTAAAATTGGAGTTGAAAGGGGGTAATTGAGTGTCTTTCTGAGGGAAAGGGAAGTGGAGCTGCTTTTTTTGGTGTAGTTCTCATACCTTTTCCAAGCGTCTTAATTGGTGACTTAACTCGTGATTTGAGCCTTCAAAAATCAAGATTTTCATCCATCTCCACTAAAACTGAAAAAGAAGGGGCACAGGATAGTTTCATAAGTAAATTTAAAAAACCCCAAACCTACCAATAAACACAGTTTGGAAAAAGCCAATGAACACGATCTTTCAGAGGTTTTTCAATCTTCCAAAATTTTGGGAAAACCAACATTTATTGGGGCAGCACTGAGATTTCAAATCTCTGGATTGACCAAGCGTGACCATCACCTCTCCAGAGCTGCTGCTGCTCCTGGTGCTGCACCCAGAGCCTGGAGGTCACACATTGGCATCCAAGAAATGGAACTGTCAAATATTAGTGTTTTCCCAATGTTTTATTTGAGGAGCACTGAGATTTCAAATCTCTTGATTGACCCAGTGTGACCATCACTGCTCCAGAGCCGCTGCTGCTCCTGGTGCTGCAGTCAGAGCCTGGAGATTGCACCTTGGCTCCATCCAAGAAATGAAACTATAACATACTGGAGTTTTCCCAATATTTATTAGGGCAGCACTGAGATTTCAAATTTCTGCATTGACTGAGCATAACCATCACCACTCCAGAGCTGCTGCTGCTCCCAGTGCTGTGCTCAGGGCCCGGAGAGCTCACCTTCGCTCCATCCAAGGAATGGAGCTATCAAATATTGGGGTTTTCCCTAAGTTTTATTGGGGCAGCACTAAGATTTCAAATTTCTACATCGAGTGAGCGTAACCATCACCTCTCTGAAGCCATTGCTGCTCCCGGTGCTGCGCTCAGAGCCCCAAGATCTCACCTGGGCTCCATCCCTGAAGCTCTGCAGTTTCCCCTCTCCCTTCCAAGACTTGGGGTGCTGGGGAGGAGCTGCTGATGTTCATTCAGCGCCTCAGGGCAACTGTGAGGCTGAGCAGAGATGAGAAGTGACGGAGTGTTAATACACGAGGAATTCATTTTGTGTCCTATTAGCGGTGTTTGTCGCACCAAAGGGAGACGTCACGGCCTGTCAGGTGCAGTGGTGAGCACACGGTGAATGATTGAGGGGGTAACTGGGATGTGCTGGGCAGGGAGAGGAGCCTGGGCCCTAAAACTGCACCCAACCCTGCTGGAAACAGGGCTGAGGGAAAGCTGCAGGGAGGAGTGAAGTTCACCTGTGAACACTGAATTTCCTGCTCCCATTTTTGGCTGTAGAGACAGATGAAGTTCACCCATGAACATTTCGAGTTTCCTGCTCTCATTTTTGGCTATAGGGAGGGACAAAGTTCACCTGTGAACACCTCGAGTTTCCCACTCCTTTTGGCTGCAGGGAGAGATGAAGTTCACCTCTGGACACCCTGAATTTCCGGCTTCCATTTTTGGCTGCAGGGAGGGACAACATTCACCCATGAACATTTTGAGTTTCCTGCTCCTTTTTGGCTTCAGGGAGGGATGGAGTTCACCTGTTAACACTGAATTTCCGGTTCCCATTTTCGGCTATAGGGAGGGACGGAATTCACCTGTGAATACCTTGAGTTTACTGCTCCCATTTTTGGCTGTAGGGAGAGATGAAGTTCACCCATGAACACCTCAAATTTCCTGCTCCCATTTTTAACATGTAGGGAGGGATGAAGTTCACCCATAAACACCTCGAGTTTCTCACTCCCTTTGGCTGCAGAGAGGGACAAATTTCACCCATGAACATCTCGAGTTTTCTGCTCCCTTTTTTGGCTGCAGGGAGGGACAAAATTTACCCATGGACACCCTGAGTTTCCCTCTCTCATTTTTGGCTGCAGGGAGGGATGAAGTTCACCTGGGAACATCTCAGATTTCCTGCTCCCATTTTTAACTTGTAGGGAGGGATGAAGTTCACCCATGAACACCTCAAGTTTCCTCCTCCCTTTTTGGCTGTGAGGAGGGATGAAATTCACCCATGAACACCCTAAGTTTCCTGCTTCCATTTTTGGCTGCAGAGAGGGATGAAGTTCACCCACAAACACCTTGAATTTCCAGCTCCCTTTTTCAGCAAGTTTAGAACGAGATGAATTTTCAGGACAAAAACCAGAAGAAATGCATAAGCAGCTGCCTAATTTCATCAGCCTTCTGATGAAAACCTTACACTTTGATGCAAAGAGATAAAAATAGGACGAGGGAATCCTCATCACAACGCTTTTACTGGGAATCCGTATCAATCTCGGGAGTCTCTGTCACCCCAGCTTTTTTTGGTTTTTTTTCTCCAGCTGATGCAACCTCCTCCTTGGATTTCCAAACGGGCGAGGAGAGATCTGATGGACAAACACTGCTCTGAAAACAGTTTTGTTGCTGTCTCTTTGGGTTTGTAGTCTGGATTCTGCTCGGTGTCTGCCTTGGGCACTGAACTTCATTTCTGTGTGCCTTCATTTGTGTGTCCCTGAACTGACAGCAACAAGAGATTCCCTGCAAGACTGAGGCCTAAGAATATTCCTCAGACAAAAGAAATCCTAGAAATTATTGCTGAAACCATCCTTCTTCTCTTAGCTTTTTGAAACCAAGTGAAAGGAGTGGAATTTCTGATGTTTAGGGATTGGAATATTTGGTTTTCTTGCTTTCAAAGCTTTAAGGTACACAAAGCAGAGATGCCTGGAAATAAAGGGAATATCAGACAGCAATTGGTGCTTCTTCCCTCCAGGAATGTGAGATCTGCACTGACAAACTCCCAGCTGCATCACTGAAAGGCTTGGCACTGTGAGCAGGAGACACCCAGACCAATTCCTGATAAAACTGCCCGGACCAAAGGCACAGGGGATTCACACATTCCCGTGAAGGAACCATCCTGAACAACCCCTGAACCATTAAATTGGAAGATGCAGTGCTGGGGCCTTGTTTTCTGTTCTGGGGTCTCCAGGGATGTGAAGCCAGAATCTCCTGCTTGCACTGGGTTTTTTAAATGCAAGGAGAAAAAAAGAAAGTACATCCAGAGCTGCTGCTGCCTGGGAAGGTGGAGAATGAAGGTCTTTGGCTAATGGAAGGATTCAATTTTTTTTCTAATATTCCCAAGCTTCTTTAGACTTGGATTCATTTTTTTTTCTAATATTCCCAAGCCTCTTTAGACTTTGAATTTGATGTGTGCGGGCCCTGAAGGCTCCCTTTGGCATTTTCAGGGGCAGAATTTTGCCTCTTTACTGTAGGTAAGGTCTCTAGGTGCATGTGGTCGCTGAGTACCACAGGATCTGCCTTTCACCTGTCCTTAACGAGGGAATTTTTGAATTTTTCCTGGGGGATGTTGCACCCTGGCTGCCAGGGCCCACCTCCCTTAGACAGCAGGCACAGTGGATTTACTCACACAGGGTGTGAGCTGATGCTGAGCTGCCAGAGCCATCCCCCATCCCTCCCTGGCTCATCCGAGGTTCCCCGAGGAAGGATTGGGAGATTTCTGGGATATATTGTTGATATTTTTTTTCGGTATTTCTGTCAGTAAAGCATCCCCAGCCCCTCCTGATGGCAAACCCCTAAAATCCAGCGGCTCTGCTCTGTGCAGGGTTGATTTTTCCGCTTTCTCCATTCCAAACCCTTCACGTCAGCGCTCGGAGCCTCAGCAGGACTGTCCCATTGCTCGGATGCTGAGCACATGTGCTTCCAATCGCCGGGGTCACTCTCTTTCACCACAGCCCATTCCGGGGGAGGGCGAGCCTCCTTTTATCTCTCATTTCTCCTCTCGGGATGCTTTCTCTCCCCATCCCCATTCCACAATCACAGGCGGGCGGCTGCAGGCAGCGCGCTGGGGCCAGCCCGCGGTCACTGCGAGCGCTGGAGCTCTCGGGAGAAGGCGACCCTTGGCCCCTGTGTGTTTGCCAGCCAAGGAACACAGCGAGCAGATGTCCCGGAGCACATCCCGAGCGCTCGGAGCATCCCCCGGGGACCGCGGCCGCCTCCAGCCGCTGCTCCGAGTGCGAGGAGCGCAGCGGAGCTGTCTGCGAGGAGACGCTGCTCCTGTTTGTTTTGGCCTCAAATGCTGTCAGGGTAACTGCTCTGAGCCTCGGCGGGGCTGTGCAGCTCTGTGGGTTCTCCTCATCACTCTGGAATTAACCCACACAGCTTTCCCCGGTCCTGCTTCACCCAGGAAAAGAGTCTGAGAGGACAGAAAAACCTCAATGTGTCTGTCTCTGTCACAAAAGCACAGCACCGGTTTGGTTTCTCAAAAGTTTCATTTCAAGGCCCTCTGAGCTTTAAATATTTGAGTGTGGGACTCGTCTTGAGCGCTCCGCTGATTTAACTCGCGAGTCACGCAAGCAAGTTTGACTCCAGATGTAATTCCTTGGCCATAAAAGTCGTTGTCAGCCTCCTCCTCCTCCTCCTCCTCTTCCAGCAGCTCAGATTCGGAATCTGCTGCTCGCAAAACGCTCGGGGTTTTTCTCCTCGGCACCACAGAGGGGGCAGGCTCTTGCTTTTTCATCAAGAAACCCAGTAAATCATTTCCTACGGGACTGCAGCAAGATGAGACTCCAACAGATGTGAAATGTCTTGAATTCCCGGCGTGAGGGAGGGGTTCAGAGCTGCAACACCACAGGCTGTCCTGAGCTTTTTGTTTTTAACTCTCGAATATATTATTCCTGTTTATGCCTGATTTAGGCACGTTCTGTTTGCAGACACTTTGATTTTAGCACAGGAACAGTGAGGAAAATGCAGGATTATTCAGCTGAAGGAACTCTCTGGTGTCGTTCTGTGGTTTTTTTTTTTTATTCTCTCTGGGCTGATTCAAGCTCTAAGTAGGGAGTTCTTGTTTATTTGGATTATTTTTACTAAAATGAAGTAATTCAGCATTTCAGCAGGCAGGTCCGGCTGAGAGCAGCTAAAACACGCAGGGTTCTTCATGCACTGAGGGTTTCTTTCCAACAGCCTGGGTTTTGGGGGAGAGTGAGAGTCAGGACTGCAAGGACCAGCCTTCCTCCTTGTAAGGATCCCATTTTCCATCAGTGGAGTCCCCAGACTGAGGATGACTTTCAGGAGCATCCCCCAGAATGATGCACATTTTGGATATTCACCTCTTGAGTCAGTTTAGGTCAGTTTGTTATCAGTTTGAGCCACACAACGGATTCTGGGGTGAGTGTGTGACTCAGGATCACAAGGACCAACCTTCCTTCTCAAAGGAATCCCATTTTCCTTTTGTAGAGCCCCCAAATTGAGAATTACTTTCAGGAATGTCCCCCAGGACAATGCACATTTTGGATATTCACATCTTAAGTGAGCTTTGTTGTCAGTTTGGGCCAGATAAAGGATTTTGGGGTGAGTGTGTGACTCAGGACCACAGGGAGAAAATTTCCTCCTGAAAAGGATCTGATTTTCTATCAGTAGAGTCCCCAGACATGAGAATGACTTTCAGGAATGTCCCCCAGAACAATGCACATTTTGGATATTCATACCTTAAGCGAGCTTCGGTGTCAGTTTGGGCCACATAAAGGATTTTGGGAAGAGTTTGTGACTCAGGATCAAAAGGACCAACTTTTCTCCTTATCAGGATCCCATTTTCCATCAGTGAAGCCCCCAAATTGAGGATGACTTTCAGGAATGTCCCCAAGAACGATGCAGATTTTGGATATTCACATCTTAAGTGCACTTTGAGCCACATAAAGGATTTTGGGGAGAGTTTGTGAGTCAGCATCACAAAGATCAACCTTCCTCCTTGTAAGGATCCCATTTTCCATCCATAGAGCCCCCAGATTGAGGATGACTTTCAGGAGTGTCCCTGAAAATGATGCACATGTTGGATATCCACATCTTAAGCTTCAGTGTCAGTTTGGGCCGATGAAGGATTTTGGGGAGAGTGTGTGACTCAGAACTACAGGATAAAAATTTCCTCCTCAGAAGGATCTGATTTTCCATCAGTGGAGTCCCCCAAATTGAGGCTGACTTTCAGGAATGTCCCTGAGAACGATGCACATTTTGGATATTCATATCTTAAGCGAGCTTCGGTGTCAGTTTGGGCCACATAAAGGATTTTGGGAAGAGTTTGTGACTCAGGATCACAAGAACCAACCTTCCTTCTCATAAGAATCCATTTTCCATCAGTAGAGCCCCCAAATTGAGGATGACTTTCAGGAATGTCCCCGAGAACGATGCACAGGTTGGGTATTCACATCTTAAGTGCACTTTGGGCCACATAAAGGATTTTGGGGAGAGTTTGTGAGTCAGGATCACAAGGACCAACCTTCCTCCACAAAAGGATCTGATTTTCCTTTTGTAGAGCCCCAAATTGAGAATGACTTTCAGGAATGTCCCCCAGAACAATGCACATTTTGGATATTCACATCTTAAGCGAGCTTTGTTGTCAGTTTGGGCCACACAAAGGATTTTGGGGCGAGTGTGTGACTCAGGACCACAGGGCTAAACCTTCCTCCTCAGCAGGATCCCATTTTCTGTTTGGTAGAGCCCCCCCAGATATAAGAATGACTTTCAGGAGTGTCCCCCAGAACTATGCACGTTTTGGATACTCACTTGAGCAAGCTTTGGTGTCAGTTTGGGCCAGATAAAGGATTTTGGGGAGAATTTGTGATTCAGGATCACAGGAATCAACCTCCCTTCTCAAAAAATCCCATTTTCCATAAGTGGAGTCCCCAGATATAAGAATGACTTTTAGGAATGTCCCCCAGAACGATGCAGATTTTGGATATTCACATCTTAAGAGATCTTCACTGTGGGTTTGAACCACACAAAGGATTTTGGGGAGAGTGTGTAACTCAGGACCATAGGGAGAAAATTTCCTCCTCTAAAGAATCTGATTTTCCATCAGTAGAGCCCCCAGATTGAGGATGACTTTCAGGAATGTCCCCGAGAATGATGCACATGTTGGATATTCACATCTTAAGTGAGTTTTGAGCCAGATAAAGGATTTTGGGGAGAGTTTGTGAGTCAGGATCACAAGGACCAACCTTCCTTCACAAAAGGATCTGATTTTCCTTTTGTAGAGCCCCCAAATTGAGAATGACTTCCAGGAATGTCCCCCAGAACAATGAACATTTTGGATATTCACATCTTAAGAGAGCTTCACTGTGGGTTTGGGCCATACAAAGGATTTTGGGGAGAGTTTGTGACTCAGGATCACAAGAATCAACCTTCCTTCTCAATAGGATCTCATTTTGAGGTCAGTAGAGTCCCCCAAATGTGAGGATGACTTTCAAGAGTGCTCCCCAGAATGATGCACATGTCAGATATTCACATCTTAAGTGAGCTTTGAGCCAGATAAAGGATTTTGGGTAGAGTTTGTGAGTCAGGATCACAAGGACCAACCTTCCTCCACAAAAGGATCTGATTTTCCTTTTGTAGAGCCCCCAAATTGAGAATGACTTTCAGGAGTGTCCCCCAGAACAATGCACATTTTGGATATTCCTACCTTAAGCGAGCTTCGGTGTCAGTTTGGGCCACACAAAGGATTTTGGGAAGAGTTTGTGACTCAGGATCAAAAGGACCAACTTTTCTCCTTATCAGGATCCCATTTTCCATCAGTGAAGCCCCCAAATTGACGATGACTTTCAGGAATGTCCCCAAGAACGATGCACATGTTGGATATTCACATCTTAAGTGAGTTTTGAGCCAGACTAAAGGATTTTGGGGAGAGTTTGTGAGTCAGCATCACAAAGATCAACCTTCCTCCTTGTAAGGATCCCATTTTCCATCCATAGAGCCCCCAGATTGAGGATGACTTTCAGGAGTGTCCCTGAAAATGATGCACATGTTGGATATCCACATCTTAAGCTTCAGTGTCAGTTTGGGCCGGATGAAGGATTTTGGGGAGAGTGTGTGACTCAGAACTACAGGATAAAAATTTCCTCCTCAGAAGGATCTGATTTTCCATCAGTGGAGTCCCCCAAATTGAGGCTGACTTTCAGGAATGTCCCTGAGAACGATGCACATTTTGGATATTCATATCTTAAGCGAGCTTCGGTGTCAGTTTGGGCCACATAAAGGATTTTGGGGAGAGTTTGTGACTCAGGATCACAAGGACCAACCTTCCTCCTCAAAAGGATCTGATTTTCCTTTTGTAGAGCCCCCAAATTGAGGATGACTTTCAGGAGCATCCCCCAGAAGGATCCAGTTGAGATCCCATCCCCAGGGGACAGCTCCTGTTCCAGAGAACACAATGGGCTGTGACACCGGGCTTTGCTCACCTCTCCTGTCACAATTTCACCCAGGAAAATATTTTGATTTTAACGAGCAAAAGCAGGTAGAGAATCTATGACAGGGAATGGTTTGGACAGGGTACAAACTGTGTGCGGAGGGAAGGTTTCCTCAGCAGCAAATTTCAGGCGTTCCCTGAGTCGTTTCTGACGTCTCGAGCTGCAGGAAAATCACAGGATGGGATTTTAATCCTCCCTGGATGTCAGGGCCTTGGAATAGAGGTTAAAAAAGCAAAATAAATTGGTAAAAAAAAACCCCAAAATAAATTATAAAAGTTTGAAAGAAATTATAAAAAAATGTTACTGATAAAACCCAAAATAAATTGATAAAAAAACCCCAAAATAAATTATAAAAAGCCAAAATAAATGGTAAAAATGGTTGCTGAAGGACAAACTTCCCAGATATTCCCAAAGAAGCTGAAATTTTTGAAGACACGGTTTGGGTATCCACATCTTCAGCGAGCTTTACTGTAGGTTTGGACCACACAAAGATTATTTATTATGCATTTTCTTTCATCTAAATTCCCTTTTCCAGGCTGTTCCTCCTAATTCTGGCAGTTAAGTGATACAGCCCAAGCTATTACTTTTTAAATAGCAGCATCTATTTTTAGCTTTTCACTCCCTAATTCAAACCTTCTGAACCTAATAAAAGATTTAAATCCTAAAGCTCTCTGGCTTTTAGGAAGTGAATTTGCCTACAAATAAAAAAACATCAGCAAAGCATTTATTTCCCCTTCCATTCTGCTTGTCTGGCAATGCATATTTGATGTTGGGATGTGTGTTTGTGGACTTAAAGGTAATTGTAAATAATTTTACATCAATGGACGTGAAAATGGGGGATCCTGGCGAGGATTTGGGAGTGGAAACACGATTTTGGATGGATATTATTAGTGATAAATACATAATTAGTGATAAAGAAAAGTAATTGTAGGTAATTTTACATCAATATTCATGAAAAAGTGGGATCTGGTGAGGATTTGGGAGTGAAAACATGATTTTGGATGGATATTATTAGTGATAAAGACATAATTAGTGATAAAGATATAATTAATGATAAAGAAAGGTAATTTTACATCTATGGACATGAAAATGTGAATCCTGGTGAGGATTTGGGAGTGGAAACATGATTTTGGATGGATATTATTAGTGATAAAAAGGTAATTGTAGATAATTTTATATCAGTGGATGTGAAAATTGGGGTCCTGGTGAGGATTTGGGGGAGTAAACACAATTTTGGATGGATATAATTAGTGATAAAGATATAATTAGTGATAAAGAAAGGTAATTTTACATCAATGGACATGAAAATGTGGGATCCTGGTGAGGATTTGGGAGTGGAAATACAATTTTGGATGGATATTATTAGTGATAAAGATATAATTAGTGATGAGGCCAAGTGCAGTCTGGGTTTACTCAGCGTTTTCTGCCTGCTCTGTAGGGTTCCTGCATTCCACCCCTCTCAAAGGGCTGATCCTGAGGAAATTCAAACCCTCTTGGAAGGCACAATCACAACGAGAAGTCCTTAAAATGCTGGAATTCGTTCTGAGGAATTCTTCCAGCCTGACATCTCTGCAGGAGGGATCCAGGCTGTTGTCCATATTTTATTTTTTTTAAATTAAACTCCACCACATGTTCAAAAAAGAAGAGACTGAGAGGACAAAAAAACCCCTTTGAGTCCTTCCCTTGATCTACCACTCTTGTGTGGGCACTGCTTTGGGCTTGATAAAAATCTGGATGGTTTTGGGATCGATTAAAATCTTTTTTTGCTGTTTAATTTGAGATTTTTTAAACCTCTCCTTGGAGATTTAAACGCAGGGAGGGATGAGAGGATGGTTCTCCCAGATCTGCAGGGTGAGTTATTGTCCTCGGAACAATGGAGGGAACAGTTCCTGCTCTGCACCCAATAAAAAAAAAAAAAAACCAGCCAAAAAGCAAGGACAAAAAACAAACCCCCCAAAAAGCACCAAAAAAGCAAAAAAAAAAAGAAGAAAACAAAAATCCCAAAACAATAAAAAAACAACAAACAAAAAAAACCAAATAAAAAGCAACAACCGCCCCTAAAAAAAACCAAACAAAAAGAAAAACAAACGAACAAAAAACCAAAAAAAATACAAAAAAAAAAAAAAAAAAGAGGTTGAAAAGCAGGAAAAACGATCCCACCTCCTCCTGGAGTCATGGGACAGGAGCTGAGTAAATCCAAAAGCAGCAATTCCAGAATTGCTCTGCTCTGCCCACAGGATGTGGAAAGGGAAGAGGGGTTTTTTAGGGGAAAGAAGTGCGGAGCCTGCACAAATGTGGCATTACTTTGGGATGTGATTTCTGGGAAAATCATCCCGTTTTTCGTCTGTTGTGGGCAGGATCAGCCCTTGAGGCCACCCAGGGATGGAGGGTTTTGGGAGGGGAAAAAATTTTTCCCAGGCACAAATCCCTGTTCAAATCCTCTGTCCCAACCAGGGATGCTGGAAGGGGCTGACCATGAGCAGAAATTCCTCTGGAAGTGTTTGAAATGAAATTTAAAACTTAAATTTTAAGGAGGGAGGGAGGAGGGAAATAGTTAAAAGCATCTCGTTTATTTGGCCTGTCCTTGCAAGGCCTCATCTACACAAATACAGACAAATTCAGGGAGTGTTTATTCTTCTTTGCGCAATAAATTGCTTTTAATAACCTGGGGGGGAGCTGGATCTGTTTCTAACTCCTTTTTCCTCTCATCTATCACAAATTCCAGCACATAAATCACCATTTCATCCCCGTTTGATGTAGCAAAAGTCTGCCCAAACTATGGGAAATACGAGATTTCTTCCTGCTGAGCTCTCTTTGGATTTTTTGTGGGTAATTTCTGTGACTGGCACTGATTTTGAGTAATTTTAAGAGGCTGTTTTAGATTCTTTTTGGCCATATATAGGTGGAGGAGACTGGAAGGAAATGAAGTTTGCACCTGCAAAACTCAGAATCCTTTGGCAGCTTGTGGGCATTCTAAAAGCACTGATAAGGATTAAAGATACAAAGCAGGGGGGTTAAAATAAGATTTTTTTTCTAATATTATTATTGAAAAGTTTGCACGATGTGTGAGAGTCTGGTTATTGATTCAGTGGTGAATCAGCTCCAAATTTTTTTTCTGAAAAAACAAAGGGTGCTTTAGGAATTTGTCGCTATTCCCCTGATTTTTCTCCCCGAAATTTTTTTGCTCCTCAAATCCAGAGAAATTTGCTGGGAGCAGCAAGAATCACTCTGAGGTGTGAGCTCTGCAAAACCCAGCGCGTCTAAGGCAAAAAGAAACTAAAACTGCCATAATCTGGCAAAAATATTTCAAATTTTTTAGGAAAAACCTCAACCAGGATTAACTTTTAACACGCAGAACACCTGCGAGGTTGTGCCCAAACCCTTTGAGCTCCACGGGGCTCAGAAAATGTCGCAAATGTCGCGTGAAATGAAGATTATTGATCAGTGATGGAGCGCTAATGAGGGCACCGCAGCGACCTGGGAAAAGCTGGATTGGTCCTGGGTGTGAATTGGAATTGTATTTGGCAGATGGAGCTCGGAGAGCAGCGATTTCGGTGATAAACGGGATTATTTTTCCCTTTTAAGAAAGTGCCGAAAAGGAGATTTCACTCCCATCAAGGCAGGGGCAGATTTGGCAAGAGCCCGTCTCAAAATTCTGCGTGTTTCGTGCACAGAGGAGGTGATAACTTCCTTGGGAAGTTAAATTCCTTGGGAATTATAAATTAAATATCAAAATCTCAGGAGCTGAGGGATTTGTTGTGGTAACTCAGATCGGGAATGGAAACAGCATCAGAAGGGATTTTCTAAAAATTGATTCTGAAAAAATAGAAAAAGATGAGGAAGTGGCACACTGGATAGGAATTTTCTGGTTTTCAACTGAAGGTTCAGGATCTGCTGTTTAAACACTATAAAAGTAAAATAATATAATATTACAGAAGTATAAAATAAATATAATGAAATAAATATAATTAAATAAAAATAAAAGTATAAAATAATATTAAAAGTTTAGGACCAAATCCAGCCTGTGCAACTGGAACTTCTTATGCTCCTGCAGCCCTCCCAGGATTGTGTGTGCAGCCACACATGTGACTCCCCAGGGCTGGAAACTTCCCCAATTTTCAGCAGTTTCGCAATTTTTGGCCCAAGAAGCAAAATATTTCCTCCCACTTCATTTCACAGGAAAAAAAAAAATATATAAGTATTTTGTCTTGAACAGCAAAACTGAAGAACACCCCAAGTGCCCTCTGGAGATTCACACCCCAAAGACAAACAGCGTTTGTGTCCCAGAAATCCCCGTGGAAATTTGTTGGAAATGTTTGGTTTTAATCTGGGGGATCCCTGATCCCAGTGCCTGTAACTTTCCCTTCCTCTGATCTTTTGTTCCGTTTTAACCGAGTTTAAACTTTCCATGGCGAGCCCACATTCACAAGTTGGAGAGATGGGCATAGCCGAGAATCGATGGCGGATTTTTGTTCATTTTTAGCACGGATGCAGAAGATAAACTCAAACAGACGGTGCTGAACGCAGTGCTGGCTGAACACCCCATTTTCCTGCGTGCAGCATCCCCGGGCCGGGTTTTGGGGCTTTTACACAAATTTTGGGGTTTTTTGTCTCCCATTCCTAAGGCTCTGCTGCCCTCTAGTGGCTCCGCTTGGCACTTCATTTTAATTTCTTTTTTAAACCCTGATAAACCATTTTTGACAACTCCTTTTTTATTTTTGGACCTTGCTATTCAAAGATATTTCCCAATTCTATTTTCCCTATGCTTTCCTTAAATTCAATCCTCTTCTTCCTGACCTGGGTTCTTATTTCAATACTGAAATGCAGAAATGTCATCCAGCGTCAGGGAAGAGACTCTGCTGTTAAGGAAGAGACTCCAAATATTTTTCAGGCTGATAGACGAATAAATTGAAGTTTTTTTTGAGTGGAATTATTATTTTGAATTCAGGTAATGAGAGGTGAAGGCAGAGCCGGGGAGGTTTTCTGGAATTGGGAGGGTGCAGAGGGCGTGGGTGCGAAACCATCTGCTCCAATATCAGTGAGAAAATGCCTGACTGTGCTGAGATATCTCTCTAAATCAGCTGCAATCTGAGCAGGGAGGGATTGCTGGGACTCTGGGAAGGAAATGAGGAGGAACCCAGCGAAATTTGGTCGATAAACCCCGCCAGAATCGCTCCCTGACCGCCGGTGTTTGGTTTTCAGCTTCCTGCTCCGTTTGGCTGTGCGAGGCTCAGACCGAGTTCAAGAGGGTGGCAGAGGAAAACGTCACCCTGCCCTGTCACCACCGCCTGGGGCTGCTGGAGCAGGGCAGCCTGGACATCGAGTGGCTGCTGCACATCTCTGAAACGGTGCAGAAAGCGGTGGGTTTGTTAAAAAATCGCTTTTTTTCCCAGCCCTGGGTTTAACAGCACCCCTGAGATGATCTCTGCAAGCTCTGATGATGAGGAGAGCGGTGTTTGGGAAGCAGAGCTGATGTAGAGAGATTTATAAAGTGTAAAAGTTGTTTGATAGCTATTTAACACCCAACATGCTGTGTTGGAACTGGTTGTGTTACAATGGAATTTATTTTTTTTTTAAATGTAGTCAGGATAAAGTTCATTATCTAAAGGAAAGGAAAGGACAGGAAAGGAAGGGAGGTTAAGATAAAGTTAGATAAAGTTCAGGAGGGCCCTTCATGCTTTCCAAATCACCTTGGATTTTGCAGGCCTGCTTTTGGAATTCTTGGGTTTGGTACAAAATCCAGCAGTTTGGTCCTTAAAAAATTTGGTCAGCACGGCTGAAATCAGCACAGCCAAACCTCCAGACTGCTCTGATGAGTTGTGGCATGAACTGATGCCTGTTTTGACAATTGTATCAATGCCCAATAGAAATCTCCACCATAAATACCCGTTTTGTATCATTCTTGGGGTAGAAATCTGGGTTTGCTTTCCCGCCCTGCCCCAGGTTTCCTGTGTGACCCATGGAAAGTCACTTATCAGTGGTGTGGAGCTCATGGAAATGCTGGGATTTGTTGTTCCATACATATAAAAATGGAAATAAAACGATAACTCAGTGTTTGCTCTGCTCCTCAGGTGATCACCTACTCTGGGGGCCGCGTTTATGATGACCTGAACGAGGAGCAGAAGGGCCGAGTTTCCTTCACCTCCAATTTCCTGGCTGGAGATGCATCCTTACAAATCATCTCCCTGCAGTCCAGCGACGCAGGGAAGTACATCTGCAAGGTGAAAAACGCTGGGCAGTACGAATGGGCTCGCATCACCCTCAAGGTTGTAGGTAAGGGCAGTTTATTGTCCTCCCAAAGGGAAAAAAAAATAAAAATTCAGACTCACTTCCTGCGGAGAGATTTGTTTCAGCAGGGTATAAATACACACAGACAGCTCAGGATCGGGTTTCAGTGCCTGACTTTAAATGTGCCTTGGCATTTTCTGGCAGAGGACAGGGCACAGGAAGAGCCTAAAGAACTTGTTTGGGGTTTGTGTGATTCGCTGCAAACCCATTCTTTCCAAACGATCCCGGTGATCTCATCACCCAAAGCAAGATCCCCATGATCTCATCACCCAAAGCAGGCTGATATCCGACCTCAGCGGGGCTCACCCTGCCCAGAGCTCCTGCTGGGGACTGGCACTTCATGGCCCAGCCCCCCAGCCTGACCCAAGGTTCTATGCATATTCTTTTACACTGTTTAGTTCAAGGTTTGGGGGCCCTTTCCTTTCCTTTCCTTTCCTTTCCTTTCCTTTCCTTTCCTTTCTTTCCTTTCCTTTCCTTTCCTTTCCTTTCCTTTCCTTTCCTTTCCTTTCCTTTCCTTTCCTTTCCCTTCCCTATGTAGGTGATAATTCAGCAGCTGGGGTTGGCGTTTCCCTGATTTCATTTTATTTCTCAGTTTTTCACATTCTGTGATCCCATGGAAGGATCCTGTGTCCTGCCAGATCCTGAGGGGAGAAGGAAGAACAGGAGAAGTGAAGGGAGGGACCGATGTTCTTTAAATTGTGTCTGGAGGAGGCCGAGTGTCACAGAGTGTTACAGTGTCCCTTCCACGGCTGAGCCAGCCAGATCCACAATGGGGCTGCAGCTAAAATCCCCTAAATCCCATTCCTGGTGGGATTTCTCAGCTCATTGCAGGGAAGGCAGCTCCTGGAAGCTGTTTAAACCCCAAAGGAAGCGTTTCCACCCTCGGCTGTGTTTGCATGCCCTGCCTTCTGCTCCTTGCAGAGAAGCCCTCCAAGCCCAAGTGCTGGCTGGAAGGGGAGCTGCTGGAGGGGAAGGAGCTGTCCCTGCAGTGCCGCTCCGCCTCGGGCACTGCCCCCATCTCCTACCGCTGGCAGCGCATCAACGAGCAGGAGAGAGCCGAGCACCTCCCGCCCAACTCCCGAGTCAGTGAGTCGGGGCATCCCTTACCGGGGGCATCCCTTATCAGGGGCATCCCTTACCAGGGGCATCCCTTCCTCGGGCCATCCCTTACCAGGGGCAT
>CM019214.1:123640521-123668502 GCA_009741485.1 Malurus cyaneus samueli
CCTTCTCTCCCCATTTTTTCTCTCTTCCTTCCCCTTTTCTTCCTTTTTTCCTCCTTCCCCCCTTTCTCCTTCCTTCTCTCCCCTCTTCTTTCATCCCTTTTCCCCTTTCAATCGCAGCTCTTTTTGGGCACACAGCAAAGCAGACAGGTTCTCTGAGCCTTCCTTGAGCTTTTCCAACAACTGTTCCTCTGATTTAGCTCGGGTGAGCAATCCCCGAGTGCAGAGAGGAGCAGGAGCCCCAGGAACGCTCCCTCCCGTTCTCACAGCTCATTTATTCCCTGCCTGGGGCCTGACCTGCCCTGAGCAGCGCTTGGGCTCCAGCCCAGCCACCGCCTCAGGAAGGACCTGCAAAAGAGCTATTTCCAGGAACGTCTCAGAGCCGCTGCCGCCCTCGAAGAAACAAACCCTTGATCCATCTTTGTGCTGTTTGCGCGGCTGCCTGGCCTCGTGTGACATCTCCGCGCTCTAATCCCTTCAGCAGCTGATCGCTCCCAGCACAAAGGCGCTCTCTGCTGATTTCTCCCCCATTTTCCCGTTCCTTTTGCATTCACATCTTGCCTTTTCCGTTGTAGCGCTTTTTTCGCGCCTGGCTGTTACATCCTCCCCCTTTCTTTCTTTCTTTCTCCTCGGACCCAGATCTTGCGCTTCTCCCACTGCCCGCAGGGTGATTTGAAGCGGTGGAACCGGTTTTAGGCAGCTTAGGCCGGGCTGTTCGTCATTCGGGCTGTGGGTTAGAGAGCAGCAGCTCTCTCTGACACTCGAGCCGTTTGTGAGCAGCGTGTGTTTGTTCCAAACCCATTGACAACAGCTCTGCGGGGCAATGGGGAGTTGAACTCACTGAGTTACAGAGCAGGGAGTGTGCACAACCCCTGCAGGATAACATGTTAGGAAAATTAACCACACAGAGTTATGTCCAAAAAGAGACAGAGGAGTCCACTTATTAATAATGGGAGAGCCATGGCATTTCCATGGGTCTCTCATTGCTGAGGAGCAGCCTCTTTTATCCAATTCCCAGCCAGTTCCCTCTCTCTTTCTCCATTGCTGAGGACTGAGAGTCAGACTCCCAATCCCCTAAACAGACCCCATCTAATGTGCACCCCTTTTTATTCTTTATGTTTCTGTTCTTTTTCCCTAAATCCAGGGATTTAGCCCCGCCTTGGCTCAGTACCAGTCTGTGTCAATGGGTGGAATTCCTCTGGAATTTCTGGTTCCTCCCATTGCTCCTTTCACCTGTCAGTACCTGGCTTTATCCACCAGCAGCCTCACAGTTCATTTGTAAAGACATCTCCCTCTCCTTCTTTTCACCCTGGTGATTTCCAGCTACAGCACCAACGCAGAGCACTAAAATGATATTTATCGATATTTTGCCTGTCCGATATTTTACCTGTCTAATATTTTACCTGATATTTTACCTGCCTGATATTTTACCTGCCTGATATTTTACCTATCTGATATTTTACCATTTACCCGTCTGCTTGCAGGGAAGATGCTGAGGCACCCAAAGCCCACCTGGTCAAGCCCAGCTCCTCCTCCTCCGGCTCACGGAGCTCCCGCTCTGGCTCTTCCTCCACCAGGTCCACAGCCAACAGTGCCTCCCGCAGCCAGCGGACTTTGTCCACCGAAGCCACTCCCCACCTCACCCCTCCCCAGTACAGCCACCGGCAGCTGGAGAGGAAAGAAACCGAGCCAAAGAGAGTCGACTACAACAACCTGATGAAGATGGGAGCGACGCCGGTGATGGTGCCCGCCCAGAGCCGGGCGTTCCAAACCGTGTGACTGCCCACGGAGCGTCCCAAAAAAACCACTTCACACACCACCAGCCACATAGGAATCGTTAGGGTAGCTAGTTCTCTTCCTGGTCAGCTTAATCGTAATCACTTGGGATTATTCACACCATGAGAAGCCCTCCCACTCAATTCTTTCTGGACATCTTCCAGCACTGAGGTTCTGATGGGGAATTTTGTTTTATCGGAGAAAGATATGTTGGAGGAAAAAGGGAGCTTCTTTTTAATTTTTTTTTTTTTTTTTTTTTGGTTGAAAATGGAACACTGAGCATTTCAAAACTACCACAGCAAAGTGCTGTGCAAGTGAAAAGAAGCCAAACCTCAGGATTTTTTAAAAGGGATCAACAGAGACTTCAAGAGGCATAAAATTCCCGAGAGGTTTTGTGGGGAGGGAGAGGTCTCTTGGACTGGTTTTGGAGAATTTTCTCCAAGATGCATTGTCTTAAGTGAAGATTTTGAGGCAGACTCTCTGCCTCAAAGGGAACTGCCAGGTGCTTCACATTTTCTGCATTCAGTGGAATACCAGAGGCTGTAACTGAAGTGGAAATGAAAGATCGCTTAAAAAAAGGCCAAGAGATGCAGTATTGAGGTGTCTGAACTAAACTCTGTATTCAAGAAAAAGGACCTTTTCTGTCAAGAAAACAGAGGTGCTTTAATTGCCAGAATAAACTTTAAATGCACCCAGAGAAGGGCCAGGAGCCTGACTCTGCTTTCGTGGGCAGCACTGCCAAGGCACGGGAGCCCCACGGAGGGCTGGCCGTGCCAAATGAGCCTTAGCGAGGGGAGAAAAGGGAACCTGAACCCCCTGAACCCAGCAGGGAGGCAGTGCCCACACGGGGAGGGCACCAATGTACCAAAAATCCTGGATGGAGCGCTGGGAAGAGCCCTTGGTGGGGAATTGGCCAGGTTTGGGGGGAGCTGTGCTGGAGAAGCTTTGTGGGAAGTTTTTCCCCAGCCTGAATGAGCAGAGCTCCTGAGTGAGCTCCAGGAAAGGCCTGAAGGATGCCCTGACAGAGGAAAACACACCTGGGACAGGTAAACAAGCACAAAAAGCTGCTTCCACTGGGGAAATCTTTGTGTGCATTGTCCCACCAGGCCATGTGCTGGAGCTGAGGCTGAAACATTTAGCAAGACTTAAAAATGTAAAAAAAAAAAAATTTGTTGTGATGAACATTTCCGAGGAATATGAAGTCAGGAAAGGACGGGAGGCTGGGACAGATGCAGAGTTGTGTCATTGATGTTTTCCTCTGAAGGATTTGGCTCTGACCACTGCTACACACAAGACACTGAGCTCGTAGGTTCTAGATTCCTGTTTTGCTAGTTAAAAAATGAGGGTGTTTGAGTTTTGTTTTTTTTTCTCATTTGAGGGAGGGAAGGTTTTCTTCAATTTGAGGGAAGAGCCTACAGAAGATGGATGAGCACAGAAGAATCACAGATCTATAACTCACTGCAGGACTGTCATTAATCTCCTTTTCTGCCTGAGACCCAGAATTCTAATTTCTTTACTTGAGATCTTTGAAAACCTGATCAAAGCCAAGCCCTGCTCAGGCTTCTTCCAAATGGGAAATAATTTTCAAACCTGCCCTACACTGTGTGAGAATTTCTCTTCCTAGGAGCAGTCACCCATTTCCATCAGATGTACCAAAATTCCAGTTGCTTTCTCTACCCCAGATTTAACCCTTGGCAGGACAAATTATTGATGCTGCGCAGGAAAATCAATCCCAAGTCACAATTTTAAATAAAAGAGACCTGGCATGAGGTGTTTGATAAGCTGCTGCTCCCATGGCAGCTCCTGGTGTTGGTTTTGCCTTTTTCAGTCTCAAAATGAAACTGGAGGTGATTTTAGTACAGGAGGGGATATAAAAGTGGGGCTTTGTTGGAGCAGTCACAGAAGAATATCCACAAAAGCCCCCACACATGGGTGAATAGAGTTTGATCAGTTTTAGGAAATTAATAATTGATAAAAATCACCAATTAGGAGGACAAGTGGTGATGCAATTTCCTCCAGGTCAAGTCCCTTCTCTGCAGCCCCTACCCTCAATTCCAGCTGTATTTGTTCATGAAAATGGGGATCAAAGACCTTGGTTTCCAGGAATAACCATGATGGAATAGGGGCTTTGTACCCTTTGGGGTTTGGAGCTCTGGAATGGGTTTGGTTTTCCAGCTGGGGAAAAGGGGAAGAAAAAGTACTGGGAAGGTGACAAATGTATAAAAGAAAAAAGGCAAAACTCACTCCGGCATCATTGGATACTCTGATATTTCCCCCTGAATGTTCCAGGAGCTCATCCCCGGATCAGCTGTGCTTGAAGCAGCAGCTCTCAGTGTCTGTGATTCCTCTGCAGTTGCTTTTCTCCTAAACCCCGAAGGCTCAGGCACTCCAAAGCGCTCCAGAGCCGAGAAAATCCTGAGAGCAGGAACAGGACAGCTAAAGCAGCTTGTGGCTCTTCTGTGGCTGTTCACTGCGCTTCATGTCCCTCTGTGCTGCCCCTGAGCATCCTCACTCCGTGCACACAAACCCAGGAGCGCTTTTTCCATTCCTGAGCACCCGGGAGCGCTTTAAGCACCCACCCCAGAGCATTTTTCCCGTTCCTGAGCACTCAGGAGCTCCTCCACAAACCCAGTGTGACCATTCTGACAGCTGAGCTGGTCCCAGTGGAAAGTCAAATGCTCTGGGGCGGGTTTGAGTCCCAGCCCAGCCCCGTAATTAGCAGAGAGGAAGCTCCTCTGTCTGCAGCCTGGAGGGGAGGAAAATTCGCCCCGGCAGGTTTTCCCGGAGCCTTTGAGAACGGGCTGCGGGTCACAGCAGTCCTGGCAGCCCTCTCCTGCTGTCCCCGAGCAGAGAAATCACTCGTGGTTTGGGCTGAGAGTGTTGGGAGCCTTGGGGAAGGTCAGGCAGAGGAGCTGGAGCCTGGTCTGGGTGATCGATCCTGGCTGCTCCAATCCCTGTGAGCTTGGAGTGTCCAATCCCTGTTAGTTTGGAGTGTCCAATCCCTGTTAGTTTGGAATATCCAATCCTGGTTAACCCAGAATTTCCAATCCCTATTAGTTTGCAATTTCCAATCCCTGTTAACCTGGAATGTCTAGTCCCTGTTAAGTTTGGAATTGTCAATCCTGGTTAACCCACAATTTCCAATCCCTGTTAACCCAGAATTTCCAATCCCTGTTAGTTTGCAATTTCCAATCCCTGTTAACCTGCAATTTCCAATCCCTGTTAGTTTGCAATTTCCAATCCCTGTTAACCTGGTGTGTCCAGTCCCTGTTAGTTTGGAATTGTCAATCCTGGTTAACCTAGAATTTCCAATCCCTGTTAACCCAGAATTTCCAATCCCTGCTAGTTTGCATTTTCCAATCCCTGTTAACCTGGAATTTTCAGTTGCTGTTGGGACCCAGGCACTGCCCAGGTATCTGCTGCCAGCCCACAGATCAGCGATCTCCCAGGGAAATGAATTCATCATCAAAGGGAACAGGAGAAAGGGATCATTCCAAGGGTATCCTATTTTCCAAGCTCCAGATGATCAGGAGTTGCACAAAGGGAAGCGAATAAGCCAAACTCTGCTTTGTAAAATAGTGTATTAAAGCATTTACTGTCATATACCAGCTATAACTCGTGTGATTAAATGCCTACCATGTTATGTAGCTTTTTGTTTCTCAGCAGCTAAACTCAGCTTCCATCTCTGCTACCTGCTATGATTGGTGTACTTGTACTGTGTCTGAACAACTCAGAGGAAAGCAAATATTTATTATTGATTCCTTTGAATCAATGATTTCATAATTTCTTTTTTTTTTTTTTTTGTTGGTTGTTTTATAAATAAAGGCGCTGCAGCTGAAGCGCTGCAGCTCAACTCGACTCGTACCATTTTTCTGTGGTGTGTTACACGCTGTCAAGCTGAATCAAGGGGAAAGAAAAAAAAAAAAAAAAAGGATAGAGTTAAAAAATACCATTTTTAAGCAAAAAAGGCCTATGTGCATATTTGCATGGGAAGCGTGGGGAAGCGGGGCTTTTATTCCTGGGTATTTTTCAGCCTAAATTCCCTGACATTTTCACAGAAGATGCAAAACCATGAGTGCATGGAGCGAATATTATTTTCTCCTCCACGCGGCCGTTCCACCTGGGATATTTTGGCTCAGGACTCAAGCACCGGGAACCAACCGGGTAAATAACACCAGCACAACAAGCCCTGGTGGCTCCATCTTCTCCCTCCTGTGACCTTTCCGCCGCTGCAGCCCACGTGTTTGGCTTTCCTCATGAGCTGGGAGCTGAGCAAACCTTGAGCTGTGCTCAGACGGTTCAGATCTCCTGCGCAGATAAACAGAGATCTCCAGCCAGGCCAGCTGCGGGTGGCGTTTCAGGTAACTAAACCTGATGCTGGTTGGGTTTTCTCAGCCTTCTTTCTTCCCCAGGGGTGTTTTGTAGAAATTTCCCGACATCAGCAATGCTCCTGACTGAAATCTGGGAGTAAAAATTGCGACATAATTCGGCTGGGTTTGAAACAAAACAAAGTGACAACGCAGTGGTCTCATAGGTGTGTCCTGTCTGTCCCTAATTCAAAAGCAAACACTGCTTTTTGCTCCCGCTGGAGCTGATGACATTAAAAACCCTGATGAGGTGAAAAGATGGGGAATTTTGGGTTATTTTTAACGCGGAGCAGTTTCTCCTGACACACTGAAAAAAAGGGGGAACCCCGTGGGAAAGGGAAGGGAGAGCCTTGGGAATGTGTGATTTTCCAACTTCAGTGTTGTATAAATAAGCGCTGATGTTGTGAGCAGCAGGAATGCCTCTGATAATCTCCCTTCTCCTCCCAATTCTGTTTTCAACCCTTCAGGAGAAGCAGTGCCAGACCCCTACTATACTAAATTAACTTCCAAAAATAACGTTTCAATCCATAATTTGAAAAAAAAAAACCAAAAACACCCCACACTAAATACTTAAACCCGCCCAGCCTGCCAAGCCTTAATTTTTGTGCTATCAAGCAAATGAGTTCCTTTTGTCCAGTTCAAGAGCCGCTAATTTCTGCTGAAATGAGTCATTTGTGAACTGCCCTCCTCCCTGCACTGACTCACCACCGTTTCAGGCTGCCTCCCCTTGCTCCCAGCTTGCTCCGCTGAGCAAAGTGTGGCTGCACATTGAAATGTCACGGTGGAATCCCAAGGTGCGGCTTGTGCTGCTCTTAGGGCCTAAAAAAATTCTGCCCGTGATTTGAAAAAAGAAAAAAACAACGAAAAATACACCAAAGGCTAATCAGAGCATGGTGGATTCAGTGTGAGTTACACCGAGGAGCATCTCTGGAGTAAACTGGGAGCAGGGTGGGGTGTGCTTGGCACTCTCACCTGCCCAGGTGTGCCACGGTTCGTATACATTTGTGCCTTTATCCTGACAGGCACAGCTCCAGGACACAGAATCCCTTCCCCTGTCCTGGTTTAACCCCAAAATTCCAGCTCCAAATGGTGCCCTCGGATGCCACCCCAAGGTTCAGGTTCCAGCAGAGCAAGAACGGGAACCACAAACGGGCTGGACACCAACAACTTCACATGGGCTCAGTACTGGTGGAGTGGGACTGGTGTTAGTGGGGTTTGGGACTGGTATGGGACTGGTGTTAGTGGGGTCTAGGACTGGTGTTAGTGGCGTATGGGAGTGGTGTGGGACTGGTGTTAGTGGGGTTTGGGACTGGTGTGGGTCTGGTTTTAGTGGGGTGTGGGACTGTTGTTAGTGGGGTATGGGACTGTTTTTAGTGGGGTATGGGACTGGTGTTAGTGGGGTCTGGGACTGGTTCAGTGGTGTGGGACTGGTGTTAGTGGCGTCTGGGACTGGTTCAGTGATATAGGACTGGTTCAGTGATATGGGACTGGTTCAGTGGTGTGGGACTGGTTCAGTGGTGTGGGACTGGTGTTAGTGGGCTGTGGGACTGGTTCAGTGGCCTGGCAATGGTCACCAGCCGAGCTGGGGGACTGCATCACATCCCCTCGTTGAGGGCACCCAAAATTGCCCCAGAAAGGGATGTTGACACCCATGTCCCAGGATGTGGCTTGCACACAGCAACTTATCACAGCCAGACACAAGGAAAGGCCTGAGGGATCTGTTCCTGTGGCCCTGGGTTGGATTTTTAAGCGTTACCAGGAGTGCTTTTATCCAAAGCCAACCTGGGAACACCTCAAATGCTTTTTTTTGTGCAGTTTTTACCCCTTAACGTTGCCGTTTGCCCCATGCCGTGTCCCGGAGCCTGGCCAGGATCCGCTGTTTGTGTTCCCAGTGACTCCCTGGCTTTCCTTTGGCCTTTATTCCATGTAAACACCACAGGCACTGGATGCAGGTCACAGCACCGAGCGTGACCTCAGGTGATTCCCAACCTCTGGGCCCAGCTCCCCTCATGCCCAGGGACACCAAACAGGCAGGGTTTTCCACCATTTCCCCTCCCACGGCCCTAAATCCCTGCGGACAGCCGATTATCCATGAGGCGAGCAGCACCCACACGCCGGGGGTAACACCCTGTCCTTGCCTTGGCCCGGGGCTGCCGGCGGATGGGAACATTTAAAATGGATTATAAAGCACGGAGAGGCCGAGATTGCTCCGTGGCATAAACAGGGCCGCGCTAAAACACCACAAACTCCTGGGAGAGAAACGGAGCGTGGGGGTAGGGCTGGGGATGTTCCTTTGCCTTGAAGAAGGGAAGATGGAGGATTATTGTACTCGGGGATTCACTGAGCGCACGCTGCGGGAAGAGCAAGGCAAGGGCTGCGAGCAGCGCAGTGCCGCCATTGCTGAGGGGAAGGGATCGCGGGGCACAGGGGTGAGGGAAGCACAGGGAGATCCCTGAGGGGAAGGGATCGCGGGGCACAGGGGTGAGGGAAGCACAGGGCAGATTCCCTGAGGGGAAGGGATCGCGGGGCACAGGGGGTGAGGGAATGGCACAGGAGATCCCTGAGGGGAAGGGATCGCGGGGCACAGGGGTGAGGGAGGGCACAGGGACTGATCCCTGAGGGGAGGATCGCGGGGCACAGGGGGTAGGGAGGCACAGGGAGATCCCTGAGGGGAAGGGATCGCGGGGCACAGGGGTGAGGGAGGCACAGGGAGATCCCTGAGGGGAAGGGATCGCGGGGCACAGGGGGTGAGGGAGGCACAGGGAGATCCCTGAGGGCTCGGGCCGGGGCCGCCCCGCGTGGAGCCGCCATCTTGCACTGCGCCTTCCCCGCCGCTCTCCTTCCCCACCGCCCTCTATGCAAATCACCCGCCATTCCCGCGCGCCCATTGGCCCCTCCCGCCCCATTGCGAAATATGCAAATGCGCCCCGGCGCGCCGCGTGCTGATTGGCTGTCGAGCCCGCCTTCACCCCGCGCCCCGCCTATCAGCGGTGTCGTCACGGGCGATCCAGGCTCTGATTGGTCGAGAGGCGCGGAAAACCCCGCCCGCTGAGGGTTTTGGGGGGGCGCGGGGAAAGCGCATGAAGGTTCGAGAACGCGGGGCCGGCCGGCGCGCAACGCCCTCTTCCGGCGCGCGTCACGCACGGCGCCAGCCAATCACTGGCGGGCCGGGGGGCGGGAGCCGCGCGTTGATTGGTCAAAGCTGTGCGAGGGGGCGTGGCCTTCTGGAAGGTTCTGGGTGGGTATAAAAGGGCGGCGCGGCGGGCGCGGGGCATTGAGCGAGCCGGAGCTGATCTGTAAGAGGCTGTTCAGTGTGTGAACGAGAGACCGGGCCGGACTGCGGGTAATGGGGCTGGGGGTGCACCGTTCGACACGGGCAGGGTGTGGGGGAAATGTAGCTGCCTTAGAATGGTGGAGGGAGGGTGCGGGAGCAGCTCTGGGCCGGCCTGGGGAGGGCGGGGGGAGCCTCCCGGGTGGTTATGTGCCCTGCGGGACCGTTTCGTTGCGGGGGTGGGGATCGAACGGTGGATGGAGCCCCATTTTGCGCTGCGGTGTTTTTTTTAAATCCGAGCATTTTTACGTTTTTATTCTAAATACGATGCGCCGCGGGAGGGGGGGACTCCGTTTTCTCCCTCCGCCCCCATTCCCTTTTGGTGAGAGGGGGGAGGGGAGAATGGGGACGGCTAGAGGAGACGCAGTTCCCATCTTACCTCCCTGAGGGGCGGCCCGGGGCGGTGCCGGGGTATCGCGGGGACTGCAGTGCCCGGCGGTGGGGAGGGAAAAAGCCGCGTGGGTGGCGAAGGGCCATGTGCGGGATGTGGAGTGGGGGGATGGCTCCAAGGCGGGGGGGTCGTGCCGCACGGGCTGGGGCTGTGCCAGCACACGCGGCCCGCCCGGCGGGGACTCCATTTCCCGGCAGCCCCCGGACACGCCCCGCGGCCGCCGTCACGTTGCGCGGGAAGCGCGGGGCATGCTGGGACGTGGAGTCCCGCGCCACGTGGTGCGGGGGCCGCCCAGCGGCGGAGCGCGGGAAGTGCAGGCGGTGTGCCCTGCTGGGGCCACGTGGGATAACGGGGCTGGAATTCCAGGGATCGCCCTGGGTTCACAGAGCGCTGTGGGGGATCCACTTAAAACCCCATAGCACGGGACCTTTTCCACTACCCCAGGCTGCTCTCCGCCCCATCCATTCTTTCACTAAACACTAAAAAAAAAAATTTTCCCAACTCACGGTAACTTCACTTTTAACTAAATTGTGCTCGTTCTTCTCTTTTTCAGACAAAATGTCGAAGGGACCAGCTGTCGGGATTGATCTTGGCACCACCTATTCCTGTGTTGGCGTCTTCCAGCATGGGAAGGTGGAAATCATTGCCAACGACCAGGGTAACCGCACCACACCGAGCTATGTGGCCTTCACAGACACAGAGAGGCTCATCGGTGATGCTGCCAAGAACCAGGTGGCCATGAACCCAACCAACACAGTCTTCGGTAAGGCTGTGCACTATTGGCACACTTGGTGTATGAATTAGTATAGTAATAAAAGAGATTTTTCCTGGTTATAGAAATTATTAATAAGAAGGTTAAATCTTCATTAAAAGTAAAAACATTTATTAGTTTTAACCTCAATGTAACTCCATTACTAAAATTTTAAGGTTATTATGAACAGGGTAAGTCTTTGCCTTGGAGCAAGGTTTTCTGTAGAGTCAGTCTTTAAAAAAAATCTCGATTAAGTGTCCCTTACTGGTTTTTGGTATGGTATTTGCAGTATTTTGAGGAGATAATGCTGAGTTTTCTGCGATCAAGGAGGTGAAGCTTTATAACTGCACCCGTGTCTTAATGAGAGCAGTTACTGCAGTTTAAGGATAGGGAACTAGGATTTTTTCATTTTTAGAAAAAATTCCACAATCTAATCATGACAAATCATTAATATGGTCAAATGTTTGGTTTTTTTTCCAGATGCGAAGCGGTTGATTGGGCGCAGATTCGATGACTCTGTGGTGCAGTCTGACATGAAGCACTGGCCCTTCACTGTGGTGAACGATGCTGGCAGACCCAAGGTCCAGGTCGAGTACAAAGGCGAGACAAAGAGTTTCTACCCAGAAGAAATCTCTTCCATGGTTTTAACCAAAATGAAGGAAATTGCAGAGGCGTATCTTGGAAAGGTGAGTCCAGGACTAAAGTGCAGTGTGATGAGTAGTTTTTTGTGAGCAATTAACACCCATAACTGAGTTGTTTGCTTTTCCTGCAGACTGTTACCAATGCAGTAGTGACTGTCCCAGCCTATTTCAACGATTCTCAGCGCCAGGCCACAAAAGATGCTGGAACCATTGCAGGGCTCAACGTCCTGCGAATCATCAACGAGCCCACAGCAGCTGCCATTGCCTATGGGCTGGACAAAAAGGTAGGGAGGGGTTATTGTCTCTGGTTTGTCAGTAAGGTGGTAAAGTAGTAGTAGGAAGTGAGTTGAGTAATGAAAATTGTTGTTTGCTCCAGGTTGGTGCTGAAAGGAACGTCCTCATCTTCGATCTGGGCGGCGGCACCTTCGATGTGTCCATCCTGACCATCGAAGATGGCATCTTCGAGGTGAAATCCACGGCAGGGGACACTCACCTGGGTGGGGAGGACTTTGACAACCGCATGGTGAACCACTTCATCGCCGAGTTCAAGCGCAAGCACAAGAAGGACATCAGCGAGAACAAGCGCGCCGTGCGCCGCCTGCGCACCGCCTGCGAGCGCGCCAAGCGCACCCTGTCCTCCTCCACCCAGGCCAGCATCGAGATCGACTCCCTCTACGAGGGCATCGACTTCTACACCTCCATCACCAGGGCTCGCTTCGAGGAGCTCAATGCTGATCTCTTCAGGGGCACCCTGGACCCCGTGGAGAAGGCCCTGAGGGACGCCAAGCTGGACAAGTCACAGATCCACGACATCGTGCTGGTGGGAGGCTCCACGCGTATCCCAAAGATCCAGAAACTGCTGCAGGACTTCTTCAACGGCAAAGAGCTCAACAAGAGCATCAACCCTGATGAGGCTGTGGCATACGGAGCAGGTAATTAAACATTCACCCATGTAGGCCCTGGGTGTTCCAGCTGAACCCCTAAAGCTTTTCAAAGCTGTAAGAATCTCCCTTGGACTTGCAATGATGAATCTGGTTCCAAAGCCATTCGTAGTTTCCACCAGAAGTCGAAAGACATGTGTTGGTCCAAGTACCTTCCTTGGATGTCTGAGCGAGCCATGTGTCTCCTCATAGTTTGCAGAGTGGTTTTTTTGCATGTTTTTAATGCTCTGTCTCTCCCCACAGCTGTACAGGCTGCCATCCTGTCTGGAGACAAGTCTGAGAACGTGCAGGACCTGCTGCTGCTCGATGTGACTCCGCTGTCACTGGGTATTGAGACAGCTGGAGGGGTCATGACAGTCCTGATCAAGCGCAACACCACCATCCCCACCAAGCAGACCCAGACCTTCACAACCTACTCTGACAACCAGCCCGGGGTGCTGATCCAGGTGAGAACTCCAGGGTAATAACAAAAACGCCATCACTGGTTGGGTTCCTGAAATAACTGCCAGGTCAGAGGTGCTGTTAGTGCAGCTCAGGAATACCTGGTTGCTGTGATGAAAGTGACTCCAAAGCCATTCGTAGTTTCCACCAGAAGTCGAAAGACTTGTGTTGGTCCAAGTACCTTCCTTGGATGTCTGAGCGACCATTTCCTTCAGGATAATGAACAAATTACCCATTATGATTTAATCATGTGGTTAGAGTTAATGATGCAATTTGTTTTTTGTTATTAGGTGTATGAAGGAGAGCGTGCTATGACTAAGGACAACAACTTGCTGGGCAAGTTTGAGCTGACTGGCATTCCCCCTGCTCCCAGAGGGGTCCCTCAGATCGAGGTCACCTTTGATATCGATGCCAATGGCATCCTGAACGTGTCTGCTGTGGATAAGAGCACTGGCAAGGAGAACAAGATCACCATCACAAATGACAAGGGTAAGGATCCACTGGAGAGCTGTTAAAAATTGCTATGTGAAATTCTGCCTTCTGTTTTAATCAGGACTTGGCTGTAATTGGCGTTCTCACAAGCAAATAGAGCTGTGAGAATTTATCTTTTAGTGCAGTAATTCATGAATTCATAAGAAAGCACATTCTGGGCCTCTTCTGCCTGCCCAAACTTGAAGCATGTAATTTTGAGGAATTTTTGATCCTATAGAGTCCAAACTCACGACTTTTCGTTCTCTGCAGGCCGACTGAGCAAGGAGGACATCGAGAGGATGGTCCAGGAGGCAGAGAAGTACAAGGCAGAGGATGAGAAGCAGCGGGATAAGGTGTCCTCCAAGAACTCCCTGGAGTCCTATGCCTTCAACATGAAAGCCACTGTGGAAGATGAGAAACTCCAGGGCAAGATCTCAGATGAGGACAAGCAGAAAATCCTGGACAAATGCAACGAGATCATCAACTGGCTGGACAAGAACCAGGTATGTCAAATTCTGTGTTCAGTTCCAGTCTGGCTGAGCTCCAAGGGAGGCTCAGGATGGAGGAGAAGCCCTGGTTGCTGTGATGAAAGTGACTCCAAAGCCATTCGTAGTTTCCACCAGAAGTCGAAAGACTTGTGTTGGTCCAAGTACCTTCCTTGGATGTCTGAGCGACCACAGCTTGGGAGCACCAAATTTTCAATCCCTCCTGTTCCCAGCTGGCTTTTTTCCTAGGAATATTAGAACAAGTCTAGGAAGAAGTCCTAGAAAGTGTGTGAGATGCTAAACCAAGCAGGAATAACCTTGTCACTTGGCAAGAGTTGGTGTGGGGCTAAACCAGCCCCAAAATTTGGAATAATTAATCCAGATAGTGCTGGTTAATCCCTGGGGTGTCCCCATGAGTAGGACCAGCAGCATCTGAACTCTTGTTTCTCTTGCAGACGGCCGAGAAGGAGGAGTTTGAGCACCAGCAGAAGGAGCTGGAGAAGGTTTGCAATCCCATCATCACCAAGCTGTACCAGAGCGCAGGAGGGATGCCCGGTGGGATGCCCGGAGGATTCCCAGGAGGTGGAGCTCCTCCATCCGGGGGAGCCTCCTCTGGCCCAACCATCGAGGAGGTGGACTAAGGACACTGGGAAATGCATTCCACTAGCAGTTAGTGTTGGAGGAGACCCCCGGGTGGGGGTTGGAGTGAAGGACCCAAACCTGTAGGCACATCCGGGTTTATTTTGCCAGATTTAAAAACTCCATAACTGAGCTGCTGTAAAAAAAATGAAAAAGCGAAACAAAAACAATTTTTCTGGGCATTTTAAATACTTGAAAGTGTGCGCAGGTGGGAGATGAATACCATTGCACTTTACAGTACTGTAAATGAGTGGAAATGCAATTCATGTCCTAAAGAATAAAAACTATTTAATGGGCATCACACTGTCTCTGCCTTCACTTGTGTTTGTAGCAGTTGACCAGTTGAATTAAAGGGAAAATGACCTAATTACAGGTAATTAGTGCTATTTAGGTGTGAAGAGGTGAGTATTGCAGTTTAAAAAGAGGTTTGGAATTGGGTATTGCTTGGGCATTTAGGGTCTGGATGCATTTCAGAAGAACTTCAAAGCTGGTAATCACAGACTGGGAGGAAATGGCATTTTCCAATGGCAAAAACAAGAATAAAAAGTTCTTCAAGAATTACTAGTTAAAGCATCTTGCTTAACAGGAAAGGAAATTGAGTGGTGGTTGGAGAAGGAATTGGTGATTGGGGAGGGGGCTTTGGGGTGGCAACAAGTGGCAGTTAAATAGTGTTTTGTTAAAAACATTGATACAGATCTGTAAATGTGTACTTACATAGTAACAGTGGGCTAACAAATTTCATTGATTGCTATAGTCAGTAAAATTTCTAGAACAGAATTCGGCAAAAGAATTTAGGACAAATAATCCACTCCAGGGCTGAAATGAAATACTTTAAAGTCATTGTCAAAGGACGAATGTGGGGCATCACCCACCTCCAAAAACAAAATGTTTGAATTGAACCATTCCCATCAATCCTGCCCCAGGATCCCGCAGAGATCCTCCCCTATGTTAGGGCAAATCCTGATCCTGCAGCTTCTGCATGCCTTGATTTCAGGGTTTGTTCCAGAGCACGGTATTGACAAAGAATTTAATTAAAACTTAGGGAAAGAATTCCCTACTTCTGCTGCAGGCAGGATTCCCCAGCAGCATTCCTGTCTCCCTGCTTTCCTCAGCTCCATCATGCTCTGGGATATCCCTGGGCTCATTTGGGGTCACCTCTGTCCCCTCCCACCCCTTTGTGTCCCTCTCAACCTCTGATGAGGAGCAATAGGAACAAAATTGATGATCCCAAACCCCAAACTCAGCCTGGACAAAGCCAGTGAGGAGAATTTCACATGTCCAGCCCAAACCAGGTGACATTGGCTCAGGACAGAGCCTGGCAGGGCTGTCCCTCGGTGTCCCCGCATTACCTGTGCATTGCCAGCAGTTAGAGTATCCTAATAATAATGAGGGAATCACCAAAATAATAATTAATAAATCACAAAAAACAGGGAGGGCAATTGGCATGGTATAAATGGATTTTAGCTGAGGGACCCTGCTGGCACTGCTGGTGCTGGGCCACCAGATAGCAGCACCTGACCACGGAATGGCAGAGAGGGCCCTTTTTTAGTGAGTTTTGAATTGCAACACCCCAAAATATTTATTATTTACCATAAAATATGATGTTTATTATGCTCCAGAGCAGCCCCTCCCATTGATGGTGTGCAATGCTTTTGTTGCCTTAAGGCACACCAGATGAAGTGGGGTTTGGGAAGTGGGATTTTGGGGTGTTTTGTTGGGTTCAGGGTGTTCTGGGGGCTGTCAGAGCTCAGGTTCAAACCTCAGCCTGGTGGAGCTGTCCCAGGGTAAATCCTACAAAATCCTACACGCACAGGGCTGGGGGATGTGGGGCTGAGGGGACAGAAGGAGCTGCTGCAGAGCTCTGAATGAGGGCACCAGGCACTTCTGGTGCATAAATGACTGAAAACATTAAAGAAATAAGTAACAAATTTGTTGGATTTCTGCATTCATGACAAGGAAACCTAAACAGGTATCTGCAAGAGACCTGGTTTTGAGTTCTTGAAGCATTTCCATCCCTTTCTTTATAAACCTCGGTTATTTCTTTACCTCGGTTAATAAAAATGAATTCAAGATTTTTCTTTTTCAGCCCCAAGTGTTCCTTAATAGGGTCAGATTGGGTTGGAAGCTCCCAGAGCTGCCCCTGCTGAGGGGAAGGACAAGGGCAGTGCTGCCCTGGGGCCAGAACAAAGAAACCAATGCAGGGAAAACACAACTTTTATTTCATTCATCCTCTAAGGATCTTTTTGAGGCTTCTTGGATTTTTCTCTGGGGTGCAGCTCTGCAGTTCGGGTTTGGGCTTGAAGAGATTCCTGCTGGACTGGGGAAGAGGAAAACCTTAGTTCTTGCTCGATGTTGGGAAGCCAAAGTTGGGGTAGGGCCAGGCTGATTTTCCAAGCTGTTCACCCCTAATCCAGCTTCTTGGAAAACCTAAGGGTTACCCAGGAAATCCAGGAATAAAAACAGGAAAAACAGCTTTGGGTTCCTTTATTGTAATTAATAATTGCTTAATTATTGCTGTTATTACAGCTTTACTGTAAAACGTACAGAGGTTCCTTCCTCTGTTCCTTCCTACAGCTTTATTGTAAAATATTCAGTGTTCTGCTCTGGAGGGAAGGAAACCTGGGTGTGCTCTGGAATCAGACTGATTTCTTCCTTCAAAATGCAAAATGCATTTCTTCCTTCAAAATGCAAAATGTATTTATTCAAACCCTCACAATGCAAAGAAAAGGAGCTTTGGAGCAGCTCTCAGAGCTTTTTAAAGAAGGAACCATCACTGAAGGAGTGCTGGTGTTAAACATTTTGTGTGCTGAGTAAAGCCAGGTTTACAAATAATCCGCAGAAGCCCCGGGCTGTCGTTTGGGACAGAGTGGGGTGATAATGCCACGCTCCCCGCCTTGCTGAGGTGACATTAATGCATCGACAGCGAACCCACTCCCGCTAAGAGCGGCAGGGAGGGCACAGAACCGGGGCTGATGCAGGAAATGAAGGGTATTGACCAGCCCACTGCAGGGCTTTCATCCATCCCTGCCCTTGATGGGGGTTTAATGCAACTTTAGTGTCGATCACATTTATGGGGACGGCAGAGCTGGGCTCGTGCTGCTGCTCTGAGCTCGTGGCTATTGATCGTGGCCAAGCTCAGGAGCCTGGGTTATAATTATTTCATTAAACCGTTTAATGGTTATCAAATATGAACCCCTCTCCTGTTCCATTTAGGAATTGTTGCAATTGTTAATCCATGCCGAGTTTATTTTACTTAAATTAGCTGCTGCTCCCTGTGGGTTGATCCCAGGAGAGCCCCTCTCACGTGGCACAGGGATTTGGGGTCATATCTGAGGGGTCCTGCATTAAAATTCATCCCAAATAAGAACAGGATGCCCTGGGTCCCTCTCTGAGCAGTTTTTTTGCCACTTTTGGGCTCTTTCCTTATAAAAGTCCTGAAGGAATGAGGTGGAGCTGTGCCAGGGCAGGGTCAGGCAGGATTTTAGGAAAAGGTTCTTCTATCCCCAGAGGGTGCTGGGCACAGCCCCGAGGCTGCCAGAGCTCCAGGAGTTGGGACAGGGTGGGATTTTTGGGGTGTCTGTGCAGGTCCAAGGGTGGGACAGGATGATCCCTGTGATCCCTCCCAGCCCAGGATATTCCATGATTCTTTTAGAATACATTTTGTGCCTCAGTTTCCCATTTGACCAACGGAGTTGCTTTTTTTTCTTTTTTTCACTCATTTAATGTTTAGGGATAGAAAGGGCCAAATATCATGACCAAAACCTTCCTCTTTCTCAGACAGGCTGCTCACACCTGTAAAGCAGGGAGAAAATTCCCCTTCCAAAGCATTCTTGATCCTTTCATGAGAATGCAAACAATTCTGTCGATTTTTCCCACAGAACCAGGCCATGGCTGCACCCCAAATTTGGGGCAGCCTTTAGAGCACAGCAGGAAAAACAAGACAAGGAGCTGTTCCCTCTTCCCAAGGTGTGTTTTTCTCACTGCGAGCACCCTGAACTGGCACAAGCCTGGGGATTTTGGGGAGCTCCCCTTGGATCCTGGAGGTGCAGGAGCCCTGCCAGGCATCATCTTTGTGGGCTTTGTTTTTTTACCATTAAACTGGGCCAAATCCTCTGAATTCCTCCTCATTTCACTCCTCCTGAGTGTCACATTAAGTCAGGGTTTAATTCCTGGAACGTGAAACCCCCGCCGGAGCTGCTGGAATCCCAAGGACCCTCATCAACCACCCCAGATCACCCTCCTGCCCTCTCCCACACCCCGAATAAAAACCCGACCATCCCAGCTCTGCCACCGCATTTGTATTCCGGATCCATTGCCATCCCGCGCTCACCGGCACCTTTCCATTAAACCCTGCGCGCTCGGCGAGAAAGCTCTGCCTTAATTTGAGCAAACCGATTCCGCTTTGGGCGGGCGGGCAGCGCGGTTCCTGCAGAGTCCTTGATCAGTATTCCGCTCTGCCTCCCGGCAGATGCTCATTTTTTGTTGCCTCAACCTGCGCTGACCTCATTTTCTCTCGCAGAGCAGGCAAGGATTGGGTAAAAATTAGTTACATTAGCGGCTCCCGATCCGTCCAGTTTATTTGTGATATGACAAATATTTCAGCCATTAGGATCTTTCCGTCTCTTAGCGGCTTAAATGCACTCACTTATATTCCAAATCACTGCTTAATTTAAAAGCCTATTTGCGCAGATTGCGGCGAGGCGGGGAGAGGAGCGGCGGAACGCTCACCCCGCCGAATGGGGCTGGGATTGGATCCCTCGCTCCAGAACTTTCCAGCGGCGTTAATCACGGCGAGAGAGCGGCGAGCACAGCAATTCCAGGGAGGGAGAGGCGCTGGGGATGCGGGGGATGCGCGGCTGCTGCCGCCTCCTCCCGCGCTGGCCGTGCCTCAGTTTCCCTTTCGGCGCTGTCGGGGTTTTGGGGGGCACCCCCGGGTTTTTGGAGAGGGTAGAGGGGTTGGGGAAGGGGAGGAGGGCTTTGAAATGTACCTGGATGAAGGTGGGAAAAATAATGGAATGGGTGGGGGAAATATGGGATGGGTAGGGAAAACATGGAATGGGTGCAAAAATCATGAGATGGGTGGAAAAATCATGGAAGGGATCGATAAATCATGGAAAGGGTGGAAAATCCATGGAATGCGTGGGGAAATCATGGAATGGGTGGAAAAATCATGGAATGGGTGAGAAAATCCATAGAATGGGTGGGGAAATCCATGGAATGGGTGGAAAAGTCATGGAAGGGGTGGGAAAATCCATGAGAAGGGTGCGAAAATCGTGATTGGGTAAAATGATGAGATGGTGAAAAAATATGCAGTGGGTGGAAAAAACTATGGAATGGGTGGAAAAAACATGGAAGGGGTGGAAAAATCATGGAATGGGTGGAATTATCCATGTAATGGGTGGAAAAACGCATGGAATGGGCAGAAAAATCATGGAATGGGTGGAAAAATCCATGGAAAGGGTGGAAAAATCCATGGAATGGGTGGAAAAAACATGGAAAGGGTGCAAAAATCATGGAATACGTGGGAAAATCCATGAAATGGGTTGAAAAATCCATGGAATGGACCTTAAAACTCATCCCATTCCGGAGCATCTTCAGGGTTGTGAAGAAGAACTGGAATTAATAAGTAAAATCCTGCTCACTGAATTTTCAGCTGGGATGTGCAACATCTTCTTTCAAGGTGAAATATCTCAAAATTGGTTTTAAAGAGGGTTATGACAGAAGATTCTGACTAAAAATAATTATCCCTGATAAATCGGTTTTACAGCAGGTTGTGATGGAGGATTCTGACTAAAAATAATTATTTCTGATAAATTTTCCTTTCACCACGAAGGAGTTGTGCTGGAGACATGGAATGGCTGGGAAAAGCCTCCCAAAGCAGAGCAAACTGCAATCCTCACTCAACTTGCAGGACTCTGGGAGTTCAGATGCTGATGGAAGTGGATCGATTTTCCCCTCTATTGAATGCTTCCAAAATATAAAAAAAAACACACAAAAAACCCTCACTAAATAAAAAAAAACCAACCCCAACCCACCTCCCGTGACGCCAATCCCATGGTTCCAATTAAAATCACCTGTTAACCTAAAAAGGTCTCTTTTTAAAAAGGGTTTAAAAGATTTTCATTTAATTGATTCCATGTAAAATGCCCTTTACAATTACCACTACAAACTACTCGTTTCCCACTGAGTAAGACCCAATTTGAGATGTTTATCAAGACTTTGCACTCTTCCCACTCTCCACACCGAGTTCTTGAATTCCTTATTGACGGCTCGCATCTGTCGGCGAGGGATATTTTTAGTTTGAGGCAAGAAAGCTTTTAAAAGGTTGTAATGGTTTGATTTTGTAGCCTCTGGAGTCTCAAGGAATAAATCAGCTCTGAATGGTCTCGGGAGTGGGGGCAGTGCTGGGTGCTCCTGATTTCAGAGCAGGAAAATTCCAGATTTTATTACATTTATCCTCTTCCGCTCAGTATTTCCATGAAGGTTTAATGCAAAATCACCCTCACTTTGTTTTTTTTAATATTATCTCTTACTTTGAACTTTTCTACAATAATGAACCTTGTGGCACTCTGCTGAAGCTCGACTTTGCCTGTGGGGCTGATTTAGGATTTTGGGGCTTTGCTGACCCTTGTGGGTGCCATCCAACCCAGGATATTCCATGATTTATCCTCAAATTTATGAAAATTTATCCCCAGAATTTCACTGAGATGACTTTGCTGTTTAAAGACAATTTATTATCCCCATTTCCTCTCTCACTGTGCGGATTAACCATTTTTTTCAGCAGGAAAAGGTTAATAAAGGATCCAGAAATCAAAGCCAGCTTGTTGGGTTTGAGTTTGAGGTTTTCCCTTAGGAAAAGCATCTCCCTTTTCCTTCTCCAGGGATAAGAAGAATTCTCCAACTTTTCAACCCCAGAGGAGCTGAAACCTCACAGCTCTTTGGGGAATCAAACCATCCCTGTAACCAACTCTCAAACCATGTGAATTCAAAATTTAGCAGAAAAAAAAACCCAAATCTGCAGTTTTACTCTTTTATCCTGCAAGGCAGGACCCAGGGAAGGAAGGTTTTTCTGCACAGGATCTCCACTTGCTGCCAAAAGTGTTTTCCCAGGAAAAAATAATGGATTCATGATCCTCCCGATCTTCCAAATCCTTCAGGCACCAAAGGGAAAAGGATTTTTCTCCCTGGCTGGCAACGTGGAGAGAATTTAGCAAATTCCAATCCAGGGAGGGATTTTTTCTAATTGTAACCCCATTTTTGTTTCCATTGAAGGAGAATGGAACTTCCATGATGTCTGGCACCTCGAGCATCCTCCCCCAGAAAATAAAAATAAAACACAACCACAGCTCTTGTCCTAAAACATCTCCTGCAGCTTCCTCACCCTTTTCCCAACTTTTTTTTGGGGGGAAAAAAGGCCATTTTTTGTGCTGCCACAATTTCTCTTTAATGAAACACATTTGAAGTGTGTTTAAACCCAGCCCAGCTCTCTGACCTGGGTTTATTGCTGATAAAAACCCCTCATAAATCACCAAAAAAACCCCTCATAAATCACCAAACCCCCTCATAAATTACCCCAATTACACTTTGATAAGCACAGAGTTTGTTTCCACACTTTAAATTCAATTTCTGCCCAGAGTAGGGGAGGGAAGATGGTACCTTAGAGCCCCCGAGTAATTAAAAACCACAACAGGTTAAAGTGTCCAGCACCAAGGTGATAAATACGGCAATAATTAGAGGTTATTGTAGCAGCTTAATTAGGAGAGCTGTAATTAGCCTATTTTTCCCAATTTTCATTTAGCAGCTAACAAAAATCCAATGGAAAATGTTTTAATTTAAAAAGCGTTCTCAGCGTAGGGTTCCTAGAAGAGATTTAATTATTCATTAATGACCGTGGGGGGGAGAAATCGTCTCTTTTGTGCCAATAGGAAAAAAAAAGAAATAAATTTGAGGCTGTCAGCCAAAAAAATAAACACCCAGCAGGTTTAACCCTGGGATTTAATTTACAAATTTCAATTTGCAAACTTCAATTTGCAAACTTTGCTTCTTATTTTCTTTTTTTTTTGGGTCAAGGAGAGCCAAACACCCCAAATTTCCTGGTTTTTGGTACCTCCAGCTGCTCAGAGATCAGAGGGTGATTTCAGGAACATCTGAGAGGGTTTAAAGGGAGCTGAGCATCCTCAGGAAGGAAAAAGGGACAGAATTGGGGAGTTTGAGGCAGGTTCCGGGTGTGGGTTTGTCAGGGAGAGGAGCAGCTTTTAATTCAGGTGCCCAGGGTCTAATTAAGTATTTATTCTGTTGATATTTGAAATATTTGTGCTGTCAGAGCCTCCCTGAAGCTGCCCTGGTGCTGATGGAGATGGAAAATCCCTCCCTCTGCTTCCCGTGATCTCTCCAGCCTCTGGCCAAGGCAAAAACTGCAGAAATGTTTGGTTTTGCCTTTTTCCTCCACATTTGTCCCCTTCCCAGGACTTTTTCCCAGCTTTTTCCCCAGCTGGAAAACCAAACCCATCCCACAGCTCCAAATCCCGGGAGGCACCAGGTCCCCATCCCATCCTGGTTCTTCCTGAGAAAAAAATCTTCAAGATCCATTTTCACTACCAAGGCATCTCCCTTTTCCTTTCTCCTCTCTTCTCCTGGGGAAAGAGGAATTCTCCAACTTTTTAACCCAAAGGGATTGAAATCTTACAGCGTTTTGAGGAATTAAATCATCCCTGCAACCCCAACTCTTGGTGGGGTGGGAGCTCCAGACAAAGGTTTGACCTGGGGGGAATTGCATCACCACTGGTGACTCCTGATTGGTGTTTTTTATCAATTATGCTGATTTTCTGAAATCTATCAAACGGAAATTAATTAACTAGTTACTTAAATTAAAATGAATTAATTAATAAATAAAATTAATACTGAAGCTGTATTCACCCTTGTTGGATGTTTTTTTGTGGATATTCTTCCATGAGTACCCCTGAAGCGCCAATAAAACCCAACTTTTATATCGGTGCCTGTGCCAAAATCATCTCAAACTTCATTTCTAGGTTAAAAAACGCAACAAATCTCCATAAAATTAATTAAAATACCCAAGCATGGCGTGGTGGCAGTAGGCCACAACCCACATCCAACATCCCAAATATTTTAGGGCAACTCTTTCTGCTCAGGATGCCCTCCTGCTGCCCATCCCTGAGGATTATGCTGCTCATTTCCCAGCTCAGAAAACATTTCCCCGTGCCCGAGCTGAGCAGATGAGCCCCCGAGATCCTTCCCTTTCTTGTGCATTTAGGGGTGAAAAATCGCGGGTGAGGATTCAATGGGCGCCGTGTCCCTCACAAAAGCAGCATCTGCTTCGTTAATCTGAGCGTTAATTGATCCTGGTGCCCGTTAATTGTTGGTTAACAATGGGTAGAGGGGAAGGGATGGGGTGAGCGTGAAAAAATGGGATTTTCCTGCAGGTTCTGGGATGTTTTGCACAGGGAAAGCTGGGGCTGACCCCGTGCGTTGTCTCGTTGACTTCTGCACCTTCTGGACTTCACACTCCAAAAAATTTTGATTGTAAACTCTTCAGAACCCGATTTTGCTCATTCCTCTGAAGGTATTTACCCACTTTAACCAAACAGATTCATTTTTTCCTCAACACCACCTTCAAATCCCTCCTTTAACAGCCCCCATTGCAGAAATATTGGAATAAATATCTCATTTTCCTTTCCATGGCTGGCAATAAGAGGTTTGGATTGGGAGTTTTATTATCCCATATTAGCAAATAAAAATTATCCTAAATTTGACAAGAGAATTAGTTCATTAGGTTTGGGTTCAGACCATTCACAGCACCTACAGAAATAAACTTTTAGAAATCCCCCTCTAAGATTTTTATTTTAATTTCTCACAAGAAATTCTCTTGGAACTACAGTGACTAAGTGGGATTTTTTTTTTTTTTTTTTTTTTAGTCCAAAGGAATGAAGGAGGAGGGGCTGATTTGCCTCTGGAAGTTTGGTTTTATTTGTAAATTTATGGTTTGGTTTTTAACCAGAAAATGCACAGTCAAGGCTGGCAGGAAGGTTTTGAAATTGTGAGGAATGTCCTCATGGGTTCTGTGAAAATTAAAATTGCCTTTATTGGTTTTGCTGAGGATGGTTGAGACAAATCTGGCCAGGCTGGCGGCCACAGGCAGGATTCCTCCACATTTATCTGTCAATCAATCAATCAATCAATCATCATTTCTGATCTATCTATTTATCGTCTATCTACCTATCTATCTTTATTTATATCTATTTATCTATCTATTTTTGAATCTATTTGTCTATTTTTTATCTATTTTAAATCTATCTATCTATCTATCTAATTTCCTATCTATCTATCTATCTATCTATCTATCTATCTATCTATCATCTATTTTAATCTCTTTTTTTCTATTCTAATCTGTTTTTATCTATCTATTTTTCTATTTTTATCTATATTTTATCCATCCATCCATCATTTCCCATCTCTAACAGACACAACCACATAAACCCCCTCCACACAGAAGGAGCTGCCCCCACATTGCCCAACACACACAAACCAAACCTCGTTAATCCCAATTAACCCATCCTCCAGCAGTTCTGCACCCCAGAACCTCCACCAAACCCCAAATTTATAAAACCCCCTTTCCCAAGCATTTCCATCCTGCCTGATCCCATCAGTGCCAAGAGCTGAAAAACCTCGGGTTTGGTGCGAGTAACTTATTAGGGAGCATTAATAAAACTTGTTACCCTAATTGAGAGAAAAGCTTCAATAAAACTCAAGGTTTTGGGCGTTAATGGATGGAGAAGGAGCAGCAGGGACGGATCCAGGTTTCCTGTCCTTTTAGGATTGGATGGCAATCACCTCCTGATGATGACAGCTAAATTAGAGAAGATGGCTTTCCATAATTTCTCCAAACAATCACTTAATGGGAGCGGTGTAATTCCACGAAATAGGTGAATGGAGTACTGATCCATTTTATGGAGCCATCAATAAGCTAAACCTTGGCTGCTTTTAAGATTAAACTGGGAAAGGGGAAAAATAAAAAAAAAATAAAAAAAGAAAAGCCAAAAAAAAAAAAAAGCCCACAGGCAGCGAAAGGGAGAAAAAAGAGTATTTATCTTTACACAGAAAATTTGTGTGCTAGTAAAGTGCAGGCAGTGACAGGAATTTCAATTATTTAATCAAAAAGAAAATGAAAGTGGCTTTAAGTGTTGTGATTTGAGCCAGTGAAATCTAATGTGGGCTCACATTGAATATGAGGAAAATGGGAAGAAAATTAAAGCTGCTCCTACTTAAATCATGTGGTTACAAACGGTAAATTAGTTTCTCGATGTTTTCATTTAAGTGTTTAAGTGGAAGGTTTTATTCTTAATGTAGTGTTGTGACACAGAATAAAAACCTTATCTGTCTCTATGGCTTTTTTTTTTTTTCCTTCCCCCCTCTGTGCTGCTGCCTTAGAAGGCAAAGGGGAAAAAGCTGCAGCGGCGTTCGGCTGCTTTTGTGAAAATTGGGAGGCAATATGCTTTCACCACGAGCTCATTAAGGTAATAGATGAATAATGTCTATTAAAAATGCACTAGGCTAAATGAATGGAATGCGTGTTGGGAGGGAAATTGTGTTTGCCACAGGATACAAACTGGAAAATCTATTTTTGTTTTTAAATTTTTTTGGGTTATTTGAGGCTAGGGCTGATCTCAGTGGGCAGAAAAAAATGCACAGCACTGGTTTGTTTGGGAGGTGGAAGATGCACAACTCCTAAATTCAAAATCCCAGCATTTTGGAGAATATTTTTCTATATTTGTTATCCCCTATTTTCTACTGTTTTCCTGTCTCCAACTTAATGCCCTTGACCTGTTGGACTTGTGAGTTGAATTTTCCAGGTTTTTCCCAAAACAGTTCAAACTCATCTGCAAACTCCTGAATGCCAAGGGGGTCCCCAAAAAGTCAAAAGAAAACAAAATTTGGTAAAAATCCTTTTTTGCATTGCTGAATGTGGGGATTTCATTGCATTGAGCATCTCTAATGTTACCTTCAAAGAGCAGAAACCATTTACAACTAGGAACCCCACTATTAATATCTGATAGATGGGGGTTAAATCACACTTAAAATTAAAAAAAATCCTCCCATCAGGAAGAAATCAGCAGCTTTTTAGCTCTGTTTTGATTTTCCAGACATTTCTCCAGTTTTGAAAGGAAGCCAAACTCTGCAGTGATTTTCAGTTTCTATCCATCACTTCCATCAGGAATATTTGGATAAAATGCAATTTTAGACAGCTAATTGTCCAATTAATTTGATTGAAATTGGCTCCTGGAAAGAGGAGATTTAGAGAGGGATGTGCAACTCACTTTTCTGAGCAGGAAATCAAAATAAAACACCAGGATAGCTGGACTGAATCAGAAAGAAAGAAAAATGTGAAAAATCATGCAAATATTATTTATTTATTTATTACCAGCTATCCACCTGCATCACTCCTTGTCCAGATGACCTAAACCATTTCAATATTTCCCTTTAAAGCGAATATTGACAGACGTGAGGAAATGTTTGGAACATTACACAATATCCCTGACTTTGAATCCCTCACCCTTGGCAATGCCAAAATGCCATTTCCAAACGTGTTTTCCCGCTTTAAAGCATTATTTGAAGATGCATTTTGAGATGTTATTGATTTTCCTCTCTCTCTCTCTCTTTTATTTATTATTTTTTTTATCCTTTCCCCCAGACCTGTCATCCACTTGTGGAGCGCTTAAAATAAGTGCCAGATACAGAGGGACTGAAAGCCGAGGCCGCATAATACAAAAATGTTTGGAGTAAAGTGTGTTACTCAGATCTTTCTAAAGTACATTTCTGCTTTATTCCAAAGGCACAGCAGAGCCAACTCTGCCTAATGCAGTAATGGAACCAATCTCTGCCTTGATCATCAAAAGCTGATTTTTTTTTTTTTCCTTTTTATTTATTATTATTTTTTTTTTGTAAACTAGTTTTGCAATCTGTTTGGGGCAAACATGAAGAAAACAAGGTTTAATTATCTTGCAATAAGGGTAATTATTTTTACAGAGCAGGTGATGACATCTCGGGTGGAATTGGTGACATTTGCAGGCCTGAAACGACGCAACGATTTGTGTGTTTAAACCGGGAGGAAAAACCGAGCCTAAAGTGCACCGAGGCTTGGCCTGAGTGATTTATAAAATCCACTTTCTGCTGGAATTGACCTTTTAACTGCAGGCTGAGCGGGGGCTGCGAAAGCTGAGTGCAGAGTTGGGGAAAAAAACGCGGATTTTCAAAGGAAGAGCTCCAAACAATCTTTACTCTAAAAATCCATCCTGCTGCTGTGGGTGCGCTCTTTGTTCTGTGCTTGAGCCGTTATGTCTGGGATTGTCCCGTTCAGTTGACAATCAGCGGTGAAGAACCCCACCTGGTTCCCTCTGTTTCATCTATGGTTCGATCTCCTCATTTCCCTGTTACCACCCAGGATTGCTTCTTTTCCCCTGTGGCTAGATTTCTTAAATTTTCACCTTGGATTCCTCTTTTGCCTTGGATCAGAATTTTCATTCCCTGATTTCTCACCGAATCCAATCCTGTGCAAAACCCAGAAAAAACAACCCTAATAAAAAACCACAAAAATTTTTAAAAGTACTTTCTGTTTAAATTCATTATGATATCACATAGAAGATAGAGGAATGATGTTTGTAAATCGGGGGAATGAACGATTTATCTCCAGAAATCTGATGGGAATTTATTTCTGGGTTTGTGTTGATTGGTAGCT
>CM019214.1:123668527-123713480 GCA_009741485.1 Malurus cyaneus samueli
ACCTGCGGAACGCGGCCGCCGCAAGCGGAATCTGTTTGCTCATATTTAGCGCAGCGCTTTTCTGCCGAGCGCGCAGAGGTTTATGGAAACGGTGCCGATCTCTCTCTTCGTTGAGAGCGATCAGTGCACCTTTCCATTAAACCCTGCGCGCTCGGCGAGAAAGCTCTGCCTTAATTTGAGCAAACCGATTCCGCTTTGGGCGGGCGGGCAGCGCGGTTCCTGCAGAGTCCTTGATCAGTATTCCGCTCTGCCTCCCGGCAGATGCTCATTTTTTGTTGCCTCAACCTGCGCTGACCTCATTTTCTCTCGCAGAGCAGGCAAGGATTGGGTAAAAATTAGTTACATTAGCGGCTCCCGATCCGCCAGTTTATTTGTGATATGACAAATATTTCAGCCATTAGGATCTTTCCGTCTCTTAGCGGCTTAAATGCACTCACTTATATTCCAAATCACTGCTTAATTTAAAAGCCTATTTGCGCAGATTGCGGCGAGGCGGGGAGAGGAGCGGCGGAACGCTCACCCCGCCGAATGGGGCTGGGATTGGATCCCTCGCTCCAGAACTTTCCAGCGGCGTTAATCACGGCGAGAGAGCGGCGAGCACAGCAATTCCAGGGAGGGAGAGGCGCTGGGGATGCGGGGGATGCGCGGCTGCTGCCGCCTCCTCCCGCGCTGGCCGTGCCTCAGTTTCCCTTTCGGCGCTGTCGGGGTTTTGGGGGGCACCCCCGGGTTTTTGGAGAGGGTAGAGGGGTTGGGGAAGGGGAGGAGGGTTTGAAATGACCTGGATGAAGGTGGGAAAAATAATGGAGATGGGTGGGGAAATGGGTGGGTAGGGAAAACATGGAAGGGTGCAAATCATGAGTGTGGAAAAATCATGGAAGGATCATAAATCATGGAAGGTGTGGAAATCATGTGCGGTGGGAAATCTGGAATGGGTGGAAAAAATGGGTGGAAAGATGGTGAAGAATGGTATTGGAGGTGGAAATCATGGATGGTGAAAACAATGAAGGATGGAAAATCATGGAGAAGGTGGAAAAAACATTGGTTGGAAAACATGGGTATGGTGGGGAAAAATGGAAGGGTAATGATGGATGGTGAAAATCATGGGTGAAACGAATGGGGGAGATGAATCATGGAATGGGTGGAAAAGTCCATGGAATGGACCTTATACTCATCCCATTCAGGCATCTTCAGGGTTGTGAAGAAGACTGGAATTTAATATAGTAAAATCCTGCTCACTGAATTTTCAGCTGGATGTGCAACATCTTCTTTCAAGGTGAAATATCTCAAAATTGGTTTTAAAGAGGGATGTTCTGACTAAAATATTATCCGATAAACGGTTTTACAGCGGTTGTGATGAGGATTCTGACTAAAAATAATTTTTCTGATAATTTTCCTTCCCGAAGAGTGTGCTGGAGACATGGAATGGCTGGGAAAGCCTCCCAAGCAGGCAACTGCAATCCCACTCAACTTGCAGGTCTGGAGTTCAGATGCTGATGGAATGGATCGATTTTCCCCTCTTGAATGCTTCAAAATATAAAACCAAAAACTCACTAAATAAAAAAAAACACCAACCCACTCCCGTGACGCCAATCCCATGGTTCCAATTAAATCACCTGTAACCTAAAAAGGTCTTTTTAAAAAGGGTTTAAAAGATTTTCATTTAATTGATTCCATGTAAATGCCCTTTACAATTACCACAAACTATCGTTTCCCACTGAGTAAGACCCAATTTGAGATGTTTATCAAGACTTGCACTCTTCCACTCTCCACACCGAGTTCTTGATTCCTTATTGACGGCTCGCATCTGTCGGCGAGGGATATTTTTAGTTTGAGGCAAGAAAGCTTTTAAAAGGTTGTAATGGTTTGATTTTGTAGCCTCTGGAGTCTCAAGGAATAAATCAGCTCTGAATGGTCTCGGGAGTGGGGGCAGTGCTGGGTGCTCCTGATTTCAGAGCAGGAAAATTCCAGATTTTATTACATTTATCCTCTTTCCGCTCAGTATTTCCATGAAGGTTTAATGCAAAAATCACCCTCACTTTGTTTTTTTTTTAATATTTATCTCTTACTTTGAACTTTTTCACAATTAATGAACCTTGTGGCACTTCTGCTGAAGGCTCTGACTTTGCCTGTGGGGCTGATTTAGGATTTTGGGGCTTTGGTTACCTTGTTTCCCAGATATTCCGAATAATTTATTATGAATTTATCCCCAGAATTTCACGAAATGACTTTGCTGTTTAAAGACAATTTATTTATCCCCATTTTCTCTCTCACTGTGCTGATTTAATTCCATTTTTTTCAGCAGGAAAAGGTTAATAAAGGATCCAGAAATCAAAGCCCAGCTTGTTGGGTTGAGTTTGAGGTTTTCCCTTAGGAAAAGCATCTCCTTTTCCTTTTCTTCTCAGGGAAAGAAGAATTCTCACTTTTCAACCCCAGAGGAGCTGAAACCTCACAGTTCTTTGAGGAATCAAACCATCCTTGTAACCACACTCAAAATGTGTGGAATTCAAATATTTTAGCAGAAAAAAAACCCCAAATTCTGCAGTTTTACCCCTTTTATCCCTGCAGAGGCAGGAGCCAGGGAAGGAAGGGTTTTTCTGCACAGGGATCTCCACTGCTGCTGCCAAAAGTTTTTCCAGGAAAAATAATGGATTTCCATGATTTCCTTCCCCGGATTTCCAAATCCTTCAGGCACCAAAGGGAAAAGGATTTTTCTCCCTGGCTGGCAACGTGGAGAGAATTTAGCAAATTCCATCCAGGGAGGGATTTTTCTAATGTACCCTTTTGTCTCCATTGAAGGAGAATGGATTCCTGATGTCGGCACCTCGAGCATCCTCCCAGAATAAAAATAAAACAAACCACAGCTCTTCCTAAAACATCTCCTGCAGCTTCCTCACCTTTTCCAACTTTTTTTGGGGGGAAAAAAGGCCATTTTTGTGCTGCCACAATTTCTCTTTAATGAAACACATTTGAAGTGTGTTTAAACCAGCCCAGCTCTCTGACCTGGTTTATTGCTGATAAAAACCCCTCATAAATCACCAAAAAAACCCCTCATAAATCACCAAACCCCTCATAAATTACCCCAATTACACTTTGATAAGCACTTTGAGTTTGTTTCCACACTTTAAATTCAATTTCTGCCCAGAGTAGGGGAGGGAAGATGGTACCTTAGAGCCCCGAGTAATTAAAAACCACAACAGGTTAAAGTGTCCAGCACCAAGGTGATAAATACGGAATAATAGAGGTTATTGTAGCAGCTTAATTAGGAGAGCTGTAATTAGCCTATTTTCCCAATTTTCATTTAGCAGCTAACAAAAATCCAATGGAAAATGTTTTAATTTAAAAGGCGTTCTCAGCGTAGGGTTCCTAAAGAGATTTAATTATTCATTAATGACTGTGTCTCTTTGTGCCAATAGGAAAAAAAAAGAAATAAATTTGAGGCTGTCAGCCAAAAAAATAAACACCCAGCAGGTTTAACCCTGGGATTTGGGTGGCAGTCCCTGAAAAAAACTTGGAATTTGCTTTGTTGAGGTTTAATTCGCAATCTTTAATTTACAAATTTCAATTTGCAAACTTCAATTTGCAAACTTTGCTTCTTATTTTCTTTTTTTTGGGTCAGGAGAGCAAACACCCCAAATTTCCTGGTTTTGTCCTCCAGCTGCTCAGAGTCAGAGGGTGATTTCAGGAACATCTGAGAGGGTTTAAAGGGAGCTGAGCATCCTCAGGAAGGAAAAAGGGACAGAATTGGGGAGTTTGAGGCAGTTCCGGTGTGGGTTTGTCAGGGAGAGGAGCAGCTTTTAATTCAGGTGCCCAGGGTCTAATTAGTATTTATTCTGTTGATATTTGAAATATTTGTGCTGTCAGAGCCTCCCTGAAGCTGCTTTGGTGCGATGGAGCTGGAAAATCCCTCCCTCTGTCCCGTGGCTCTCCAGCCTCTGCCAAGGCAAAACTGCAGAAATTGTTTGGTTTTGCCTTTTCCTCCACATTTGTCCCTTCCCAGGATTTTCCCACTTTTCCCCAGCTGGAAAACCAACCTATTCCAGAGCTCCAAACCCTGGGAGGCACAGGTCCCCATCCATCCTGGTTCTTCCTGAGAAAAATCTTCAAGATCCATTTTCACACCAAGGCACTCCCTTTTCTTTTCCTCTCTTCTTGAGAATGAGGAATTCTCCAATTAACCAAAGGGATTGAAATCTTACAGCGTTTTGAGGAATTAAATCATCCCTGCAACCCCAACTCTTGGTGGGGTGGGAGCTCCAGACAAAGGTTTGACCTGGGGGGAATGCATCACCACTGGTGACTCCTGATTGGTGTTTTTTATCATTATGCTGATTTTCTGAAATCTATCAAACGGAAATTAATTAACTTAGTTATTAAATGAATTAATTAATAAATAAAATTGATTAATACTGAAGCTGTATTCACCCTTGTTGGATGTTTTTTGTGGATATTCTTCCATGAGTACCCCTGGAGCGCCAATAAAACCCAACTTTTATATCTCCTGTGCCAAAATCATCTCAAACTTATTTCTGGTTAAAAAAACAACAAAATTTCCATAAATTAATTAAAATACCCAAGCATGGCGTGGTGGCAGTAGGCCACACCACATCCAACATCCCAAATATTTTAGGGCAACTCTTTCTGCTCAGGATCCCTCCTGCTGCCCATCCCTGAGGATATGCTCTCATTTCCCCAGAAAAATTTCCGTCGCGGCCCGAGCTGAGCATGATGATGCTTCCCCTGAAGGGGTGAAAAAAATCTCTTCCCGTGAGAAATTGTTCCTTGTCGCACTTTTTTTGGTGATAATGGGAGTGGCAATTGTACGTACAAAGCAGTCTGCTTCTGTTATATCGAGCAAATGATTGTCCTGTGCCCGTGTTTGCATGTAGGGAAGTGCGTGATGTCTGAGCGTTGGGCTGGCTTGATTCCCCGATGTTCTTTCTCGTTGACTTCTAACTCCCTAAAAATTTTGATTGTAAGACTCTTCAGAACCCGATTTTGCTCATTCCTCTGAAGGTATTACCCACTTTACCAAACAGATTCATTTTCCTCAACACCTCGCATCACTCCTTTAACACCCCATTGCAGAATATAGAATATATCTCATTTTCCTTTCCATGGCTGGCAATAAGAGGTTTGGATTGGAGTTTTATTATTCCCCATATTAGAATATAAATTATCTAAATTGACAGAGAATTAAGTTCATTAGGTTTGGGTTCAGACCATTCACAGCACCTACAGAAATAACTTTTAGAAATCCCCCTCTAAGATTTTTTTTTATCTTCACTAAGAAATCCTTGGAATTCGTGCTAGTGAGATTTTTTTTTTTTTTTTAGTCAAAGATGAAGGAGGAGGGCTGTTTGCCCGAGTTTGGTTTTATTTGTAATTTATGGTTTTTTGTTTTTTTTCAGAAAATGCACAGTCAGCGTGGCAGGAAGGTTTTGAAATTGTGAGGATGACTCATGGGTTCTGTGGAATTAAAATTGCCTTTATTGGTTTTGCTGAGGATGGTTGAGACAATACTCGGCCGGTGCGGCCAAGCGCAGGATTCCTCCACATTTATCTGTAATCAATCAATCAAATCAATCAATCATTTCTGATCTATCTTATTTATCGTCTATCTACTATCTATCTATATTTTTATCTATTTATCTATCTATTTTGAATCTATTGTCTATTTTATCTATTTTAATATTCTATCTATCTATCTATCTATCTATCTATCTATCTTCTATCTATCTATCTTCTATCTATCTCATTTTAATCTCTTTTTTCTATTCTAATTGTTTTATCTAATTTTTTTCTATTGTTTTTTATTTTTTTTTTTTTTATCTTTTTTATCATCCATCCATCATTTCCCATTTCTAACAGACACAACACAATAAACCCCCTCACACAGAAGGAGCTGCCCCCACATTGCCACACACAACAACACAAACCTCGTTAATCCCAATTAACCCATCCTCCAGCAGTTCTGCACCCCAGAAACCTCCACCAAACCCCAAATTTATAAAACCCCCTTTCCAAGCATTTCCATCCTGCCTGATCCCATCAGTGCCAAGAGCTGGAAAAACCTCGGGTTTGGTGCGAGTAACTTATTAGGGAGCATTAATAAAACTTGTTACCCTAATTGAGAGAAAAGCTTCAATAAAACTCAAGGTTTTGGGCGTTAATGGATGGAGAAGGAGCAGCAGGGACGGATCCAGGTTTCCTGTCCTTTTAGGATGGATGGCAATCACCTCCTGATGATGACAGCTAAATTAGAGAAGATGGCTTTCCATAATTTCTCCAAACAATCACTTAATGGGAGCGGTGTAATTCCACGAAATAGGTGAATGGAGTACTGATCCATTTTATGGAGCCATCAATAAGCTAAACCTTGGCTGCTTTTAAGTTAAACTGGGAAGGGGAAAAATAAAAAAAAATATAAAAAAAAAAAGCCAAAAAAAAAAAAAAAAAGCCCACAGGCAGCGAAGGGAGAAAAAAGAGTATTTATCTTTACACAGAAAATTTGTGCTAGTAAGTGCAGGCAGTGACAGGAATTTCAATTATTTAATCAAAAGAAAATGAAAGTGGCTTTAAGTGTTGTATTTGAGCCAGTGAAATCTAATGTGGGCTCACATTGAATATGAGGAAAATGGGAAGAAAATTAAAGCTGCTCCTACTTAAATCATGTGGTTACAAACGGTAAATTAGTTTCTCGATGTTTTCATTTAAGTGTTTAAGTGGAAGGTTTTATTCTTAATGTAGTGTTGTGACACAGAATAAAAACCTTATCTGTCTCTATGGCTTTTTTTTTTTTTTTCCTTCCCCCCTCTGTGCTGCTGCCTTAGAAGGCAAAGGGGAAAAAGCTGCAGCGGCGTCGGTGCTTTTGTGAAAATTGGGAGGCTATGCTTTCACCACGAGTCATTAAGGTAATAGATGATAATGTCTATTAAAAATGCACTAGGCTATGAATGGATAGCGTGTTGGGAGGGATTGTGTTTGCCACAGGATACAACTGGAATTTCTATTTTTGGGTTTTTAAATTTTGTTTGTGGGTTTTTGGCAGGCCCGAGATTTTTGGAGGTTATTTAGAGGCTCAAGGGCTGATCTCAGTGGGGCAGAAAAAAATGCACAAGCACGGGTTTTGTTTGGGAGGTGGAAGATGCAAGAGCTCCTAAAATTCAAAAATCCCCAGCATTTTGGAGAATATTTTCTATATTTTGTTTATTCCCCTATTTTCTACTGTTTTCCTGTCTCCAGACTTAATGCCCTTGACCTGTTGGACTTGTGAGTTGAATTTTCCAGGTTATTTCCCAAAACCAGTTTCAAACTCATCTGCAAACTCCTGAATGCCGAGGCCGGGTCCCCAAAAAGTCAGAAGAAAACAAAATTTGGGTAAAAATCCTTTTTTTGCATTGCTGAATGTGGGGATTTCATTGCATTGAGCATCTCTAATGTTACCTTCAAAGAGCAGAAAACTCATTTACAAACTAGGAAGCCCCACTATTAAAAATATCTGATAGATGGGGGTTAAATCAACACTTAAAATTAAAAAAAAAATCCTCCCATCAGGAAGAAATCAGCAGGTTTTTAGCTCTGTTTGATTTTCCAGCACATTTCTCCAGTTTTGAAAGGAAAAGCCAAACTCTGCAGTGATTTTCAGTTTCTATCCATCACTTCCATCAGGAATATTTGGATAAAATGCGTATTTTAGACAGCTAATTGTCCAATTAATTTGATTGAAATTGGCTCCTGGAAAGAGGAGATTTAGAGAGGGATGTGCAACCTCACTTTTCTGAGCAGGAAATCAAAATAAAACACCAGGAATAGCTGGACTGAATCAGAAAAGAAAGAAAAATGTGAAAAATCATGCAAATATTATTTCATTTATTTATTACCAGCTATCCACCTGCATCACTCCTTGTCCAGATGACCTAAACCATTTCAATATTTCCCTTTAAAGCGAATATTGACAGACGTGAGGAAATGTTTGGAACATTACACAATATTCCCTGACTTTGAATCCCTCACCCTTGGCAATGGCCAAAATGCCATTTCCAAACGCGTTTTTCCCGCTTTTAAAGCATTATTTGAAGATGCATTTGTGAGATGTTGACTTGATTTTCTCTCTCTCTCTCTCTCTCTTTATTTATTTATTTTTTTTTATCCCTTTTTCCCCCCAGACCTGTCATCCACTTGTGGAGCGCTTAAAATAAAGTGCCCAGATACAGAGGGAGCTGAAACAGCCGAGGAGCCGCATAATACAAAAATGTTTGGAGTAAAGTGTGTTACTCAGATCTTTCTAAAGTACATTTCTGCCTTTATTCCAAAGGCCACAGCAGAGCCAACTCTGCCTAATGCAAGTAATGGAACCAATCTCTGCCTTTGATCATCAAAAAGCTGATTTTTTTTTTTTCCTTTTTATTTATTTATTTATTTTTTTTTTGTAAACTAGTTTTGCAATCTGTTTGGGGCAAACATGAAAGAAAACAAGGTTTAATTATCTTGCAATAAAGGGTAATTATTTTTACAGAGCAGGTGATGACATCTCGGGTGGAATTGGTGACATTTGCAGGCCTGAAACGACGCAACGATTTGTGTGTTTAAACCGGGAGGAAAAACCGAGCCTAAAGTGCACCGAGGCTTGGCCTGAGTGATTTATAAAATCCACTTTCTGCTGGAATTGACCTTTTAACTGCAGGCTGAGCGGGGGCTGCGAAAGCTGAGTGCAGAGTTGGGGAAAAAAACGCGGATTTTCAAAGGAAGAGCTCCAAACACAAACCCAGAAATGAGAATTTCCCACAGATCTGGAGATAAATGCGTTCATTCCCCCATTTACAAACCCTCATTTCCTCTATTCCTTCATTGTGATACATCAAATAGAATTTAAAGGCTTAGAAAAGTGACTTTTTAAAAATTTTTTCTGGTTTTTTATTCCATGGGTTGTTTTTTTCTGGGTTTTGACACAGGAGTTGGATTCGGGTGGAGAAATCAGGGAAATGAGGGAGATTCTGATCCATCAGGGCAGAAAGAGGGAATCCAAGGTAGACAAATTTAAGAAATCCTGAGCCATCAGGGGGAAAAGAAGCAATCCTGGGTGGGGAAATCAGGGAAATGAGGGAGATCTGAGCCATGAGGATGAAAAGAGGGAATCCAGGGTGGGGTTCTTCAGCTGATTGTCACAGCTGGAACGGGAGCAAATCCAGGAGCATTAACGGGCTCAAGGCAACAACAAAGAGGCCCCAGCAGCAGCAGGGATGGATTTTTTAGAGAGTAAAGGATTAGCCTGGATCCCAAAGTACAGATGGTCCCGGTGAAATAATCACCTTGGCCTCGAGGGAATCTGCTGTTCCAGAGGGCTGGGAAAGCCTCGGGGAGGAGGGATGGAGACAGGAGAAAAGGAAGAGGGAATAATTGAAAACGGGTCCCAGGGAAAGTTCTGAACCTCCTGTTCCAATTTCCAAATCGTTCTGAAGAGAAAGGAAAAGAGAGAGAAAGAAAGAAAGAGAGAGAGAGAGAGACAACGAAGGAAGGAAAGAACAAAGAGAGAGAAGAAGGAAGGAAGGAATTTTGGAAGGAATTTTGGAAGGAATTTTGGAAGGAAGGAATTTTGGAAGGAAGCAAAGCCTCATCTCCATTCTCTCAGCCTTGAGACAACCTCAAACTTGTCCCCTTGGCAGAGCAGAGGCCCTCCAGGGTTAAAATATTCCTGTGGCAACACTGAAATGCCAGCAAAGCCCCCACTGCAGCACCTGGTGCTCCAGGGGGATCTCAGTGGAGCTGAATTGATCAAATCCCTCACCCCCAACACCTCAATCCTGCTCCTGGATTTTCCACTGGGTGGCAAGAGCTGGGTGCCAGGTGAACCCAGGCTTGGAGAGCTGTGCAGAAATGGCAAAATTGGGCAAAAACGTGCGGGATGGGGATGGGCAGAGGGGCTGAGCACGGCAGGAATGATTTCCCCTCTCCCCATCATCACCCTGTGGCAGAGGCACTCGGGAATGGGAAGTGGCTGAGCCTGAAGCGCTGAGCTTTGTCCATTAAGCCAAGCTTTGTGCTCCCAAGCCCTCTCTGCTCCTGTGTGGCAGCTCAGCCCTGGCCTCATCCTATCCATCCAATGCCATCACCTTCATCCTCCATCCTGATCCATTACCATATCCCCATACCATCTCCATCCATCCTCCATCCTCCGATCACATCCATCCATTCCATCCATCCATACGCCTCCATCCCTGATCCATCCATCCATCCATCCCATCCATCCATCCATCCATCCCCTCCATCATCCATCCATCCTCCATCCATCCATCCTATCCATCCATCCATCCATCCATCACCATACCATCCATCCATCCATTCCATCCTCCATCCCATCCATCCATCCCATCCATCCCTTCCATCCATCCCTCCATCCATCCATCACCATCCAATCCATCCATTCCATCCATCGCAATCCATCCACATGCCATCCATCCACCATCCTCCCATCCGATCCATCACCCTCCATCCATCCCTCCATCCATCCATCCATCCATCCTCCATCCTCCATCTCCATTCCATCCTCGTCCATCCATCCATCCATCCATCCATCCCTCCATCCCTGTCCATCCATCCCTGATCTCATCCATACCATCCCTCCAATCCATCCATCCATCCATTGCCATTCATCCATGCCCTCCCTCCATCCCATCCATCCTCCCTGATACCATCCATCCATCCATCCATTCCTGATACATCCATCCATCTCCATCCATCCATCATCCATCCATCCTCCATCCTGATCCATCTATCCTCCATATCCATCCCATCCATCCATCCATCCCTCGTGCTGCAGCCAGATCCCATTTGGATCCCAGCAAAGCTTGTTTTTAATTTAACCCTTCCTTTTGGAGTGCACGGCTCTTGAAAGGCACAAAAATGCTGGGCTGCCGAGCTGCCTCACCTCTCCAAGGTAAGTGCCTGTATTTTTAAACCAGCCCCAATTTATCCATGATGCAGTGCTGAAATAAAGCTGCTCTGACCTTTTAAACGACCCCCCGAGGTTTTAAGTCAAATCCATTGCTGTTTTCTTGGGCAAAATTCTCCCTGTGATACCTTGAAACGATCCTAAGCGAGCGAGGGATGATGGCTGGTGTTTATTGGAGTTATTAAATCAGCAAGGGAGGGTCCATCACTCCCAGAAAGTTTGTAAAGCTCTTGAAGCCTGAGGAAATAATTTTATTTTATTGAAGGAGCAGCAGAGAAAGTCCACAGCAGTGTGGGCTGGGGTTGGGATCAGCCATGAATTGTTTGGCTGAGATGGTACAGAGAAAGAAAGGAAGAAAGAGGGAAAGAATTTCAGTAGGAAGGAGTTGGAAGGAAGGAAAGGAAGGAAGGAAGGAAGGAGGAAGGAAGGAAGGAAGGAGGAAGGAAGGAAGGAAGGAAGGAGGAAGAGGAAGGAAGAGGAAGGAAGGAAGGAAGGAAGAAGGAGGAAGAGGAATTTTGGATGGAAAAACACCAGCCTGGGTGCAGGGATCTGTCCAGCCTGGAAAAAGGGCTAAACCGGGATCCAGGGGATGTTCTGGGAGGGCACTGGGGGTTCCTGGGTGAGATCCCAAATCCTGGCTCCCCATCACCCCAGGACCTGCAGAACAGGGACAAACGGCCAAAAGAGGGTTAAAGACTTTGGGGTAAAGAGGCCACCATGCCAGCCACACCTGGCACCTCATTTCTGCCACGAAAAGCTGGGAAATGTTAAATTGAGAAAAAAAATCCCCGGGTGTGAGGAGTGCAGTGGAGAGATCCCTCTTTTCTGGGGTTGCCTTCCTGTCCCCTCTCCACAAATCAGGGTTCTTCCCTCAGTTCTGGCCCCAAATGAGCACCAGGGAGAGGCTGCCATGCCTGAGGTGCCACTGCTCATTTTGGGGATGGATTTTGCTGTGAATTAACACCAAGACACAACCCCGTGTCCCTTCTGCTCCATTCATCTGCACCCTAAATAAAGAAGGACCCCAAAAATCCCTGCCAAGTTCTTGCCCAAGTCCTAAAGCCTAAATCTGGCTGAAGTGACAGAGTTTAATCTCCCAGCTCTGTTTTAAACCCCCACATCACCCCCCAGCCCCGGCAGGGACATCTCAGCTGATGAAATGGCTCAATCTGCTTACACAGCCCTTTAACGGGGGGGCCTGGCCCCATCTCGTCTCCCTTAACTCATCTCATCATTTGTCTGTGGAGAAAGTTTTGGGGATTGTTGGATTTGTAAATCCTTCAGCCAAAAACTTGATTTCAAGAGGGCCCCTACAGCAGAATTATTACATTTACCTATTTCCTGATCTATTTATTTATTTATCTATTTTTTTCCTCCGATTTCAGGAGAGGCACTGCAACAGAAATGATTACATTCCATTATTTATTTGTTTATTTATTTATTTATCTATTTATTTATCTATTAATTTTTCCCCCAGTTTCAGGAGAGGCCACTGCAACCGAATGATTCCACTTACCAATTTACTGATACATTTAATTTATATATTTATTTATTTTTCCTGATTTCAGGTGGGGCCACTGCAAAAATATTATTCCATTTACCTATTTATTGATTTATTTACCTATGTATTTATTTACTTAGGGTGATATATGATATATGTATATCATATATGATATGTGTATATTAGATACTATAATTATATTTATATTATTAATGCTATATACTATATTATTATATATTATGTTATGTATATCATATATTATATCTTCTATTCATATAATATATAATATAACTATAACATAAACATATAATAATATTATGTATAGTATATAGTAATGTATATAGAATATATCATATATATAGTATATATAATACAGCATATATAAACATATAACATAACAATAGACAATATATAATATATAATAAATATATAATATATATATTAATAATAATAGATAAATGATATAGATAATAGATAATAGATAACAGATCATAACAGATATGATAATGATATATAGGATATAACAGACGATATAAATACGAATATAATAGATAAAATATAGATAAACTGTATAAATTATTAATATAATATATAAATATATCTTGCTGATGGGTTTGTGCACAAGCCCCGCAGCATTAACCGAAGTTGTGGGTGTCTCCAACAGGGCACAAAACGCTCCCTTCTCTTTTCCCGCTGGCCCGGGCAGTTCTCCGAGCCCCCTCCCCAATTTGGGCCGGGCACGGAGCCCCCTCTGCCCGCTGCCCACGGGCACCGCCACCCAACCCGGGAGCCGCGCGTTCATGAAAGGCCACCGCTTGCCATTTCTATTCTTTTAAAGCTTTTTCCCCCTCATCTATTTACCATTTACCAGCTCATCCATATGGAAGGCATGGCTTACACTTCGCTGAGAACTGTACTTTTAGGACTAATTGATTCGGGTAATTAATTTGTTCTACCTGCTGGATCAGATGGAAACGCTGTCCGTGTGCCCAAGGATTAGCACTTGTCTTTCTAACATCTTTCTTAATTATCTAATAGCATGGGTTGTGCGAATTCTGCCTCTATTAGAACACTTTTACTATTAACGGTAGTGATTGGAATTGTGATGACAACTCGATTTCAACAAATTAAGGCTTAAAATCGGGAGATGAAGGAGAAGCGCCTTCTTTTAATTTCCCTGAGTTTAACATCAATAATTAGAGCAATTTTCCGAGATGCGAACCGAAATTATCTCGGCTATGATGTGGTGTATCACCCTCATTTGAGCAAATTGACTCCGGGGAAATGAATGGCGCAGATTAGGGGGGTGAAGAAGGGAAAAAAAAATACAAACAGAGGAAAGACCCAAAAAAAAAAGAATTGGCGCAACAGAGAGCGGGGAAGGGATTGGAACAAAACCCTGAGCGGGAAGGGAGAAGCTGCGTGCGCGGGGACGGGCTGGGAGCGTGGGAAAGAGCCGCCGGTTGATTTTCCCCAAGTTTTTATTTTATAAAAAAAGCGAAAAAGTAGCAGAAACCCCCGTGTTTGGGAAAACGGAGCGGGGCTGAGCGCTGGTGCGGAGCGGTGCGCGGGGAAGGGTGGGCGGCTGCGGAGCGGCTGGAGCGGCTGCGAGCGGCTCCAGAGCGGCTCCAGAGCGGCTCAGAGGGCTGGTCGCCCCCTCCTCGCCCCGGGGTGGTTTGGGTGGCCCGGCAGGCCCGTCCCCCCCGCGCTCGCCATTGGCCAGCGCGCATCCCCCTTCCCAGCGCGCCTCAAGAGGCGCGCAGCGCCCCGCGCATCCCCGACCCGCCCGCCTCGCCTCCCCTGCCTCCGCCACTTTATTTCTGGCTGGGGGATAGATTTTTTTCTTGAAATTATTATCTTGATTTATTTTGACTGCGGAATTTATTTTTTTTTTTAAATCGTTATTTATTTATTTTTATCATTATTTTAATCTCCTCCCTGCCGGCCCGGGGGTGCAGCCGGCCGCCCCCTCTGTCCCCTCCCGCAGCTCAGCGCGGTTCCCTCCCTTCCCCGCTGCCCGAGGGGGACGGAGCCGAGATGAACCTCAACTTCACATCGCCCGTGCACCCCGTGTCCACGGCCAGGCCCACGTCGTTCTTCATCGAGGACATCCTGCTGCACAAGCCCAAACCCCTGCGGGAGTGCCCCCCGAGCACTTCCCCGGCTCCTTGGCCTCCCGAGTGCCCCTCCTGGACTATGGGTACCCCCTGATGCCAACCCCGACCCTGCTGGCGCCTCACCCGCACCCTGCCCTGCACAAGCCGGAGCATCACCACCACCACCACCCCTATTTCCTCACCGCCTCGGGTAAGTGCGGGGGGCACCCGCCGAGTTTGGGGCGGCCGGGTGGGGACTGGAGTGAAAGAGCCGCTCTGGGGCGGCCAAACATCTTTGTACCTCCCTCGCATCCCTGGCTGCATCCCCCGGGGCAGACACTTCGTTAGCCGGTGCCCAAAATCCTGACGGTTTTTCCTTTAGTTTAATTTTTTTAAAATCACTTTTGGTTTTGGGAGCGATAACCTCGCTTTTTCCTCGCGTTGTTCAATCGGGTTTTGCTTTCCCAGCTCCGGCAGCGCCACTGGGGCTCCTCTCCCTCATCCCGGGGCTCTGCCCGTCCCCGGGCCCATTCCTTGCTCTGCGAGGAGAAAACCTCCAAAGCTTCCCAAACCGAGCATCAGCGGGGCTGTGCAGGATCCCCTTCCTCCTCCCAGCCTTTTCCAGGGCTCTCCCGGATTTTTCCGTGCCCATTTCGTTGTGGTTTCACCCCGGCAGCCTCGGGTCCCTCCGGTGGCAGCGCTGCCCGGGTTCCCTTCACCTTCCCGGGGTGGGCACGGCGGGACCGAAGCGTTTGGAAAATGCCCCCGTTTTCATCACAATAAAACCCCCAACCCCAAACCAACAAACCGACCTCAAAAACGAAATAAACGGAAAAAAAACCAAAAATTAAAAGAGGCTGGGAGAGAGCTCACTCCGAGCGCCGCAGGAAAAATCCGGCATTCCCGGGGGTTCCCCGCGGATCCATCTCCCTGACCCCCCTGTGCCCCCAGGAATGCCGGTGCCGGCCCTTTTCCAGCACCACGCTCACGCCGAGCTGCCCGGGAAGCACTGCCGCCGCCGCAAAGCCCGCACCGTGTTCTCCGACTCGCAGCTCTCCGGCCTGGAGAAGCGCTTTGAGATCCAGCGCTACCTCTCCACGCCCGAGCGGGTGGAGCTGGCCACGGCCCTCAGCCTCTCCGAGACCCAGGTATGGGGAGGGGGGACTGGAGCCGGCACCTGTGCGCACCTCTCATCCCCAGGAGCATCCCCGCATCCCACAGAGCATCCCCGCATCCTCAGGAGCATCCTAAGACCCGAAGAGCATCCCCGCATCCCACAGAGCATCCCGCATCCCGCGGAGCATTCCCGCATCCTCCGGAGCATCCAGACCCCGAAGAGCATCCCCGCATCCTCAGGAGCGTCTCCAGGGGCATCCCCACATCCCGCGGAGCATCCCCGCATCCTCAGAAGCATCCCTGCATCCCTAAAAGCATCCCTACACCCGAGGAGTATCCCATATCCCGCGGAGCGTCCCCGCATCCCCAGGAGCATCCGCACATCCTCAGAAGCATCCCCAGGAGCATACCCCATATCTCGTGGAGAATCTCCACATTCCCAGGATCATTCCCACATCCTCAAGAGCATCCTCACATCCCCAGGAGCATCCCCATATCCCCAGGATCACTTCCAGTGTCCCCGAATCCTCTCCAGCATCCTCCGAATCCCATTTCCTTCCTGAATCCCCACATCCCATCCACTCAGAATCCCCGATATCGCTCCCAGCATCCCCACATCCCCTCCAACATCCCCACATCCACCCCATCCGTCATCCTTACCCTTTGAATTTTTATGATTTTTTTTCCCTCTCCTTTTTTCAATCCTTCTCCTCCTTTCCCTCCTTTCCGCAGGTGAAAACCTGGTTCCAGAACCGCCGCATGAAGCACAAAAAGCACTGCGGAAGACGCAGGACGACCCGAAGCAGGCGGGAGGGGAGGAAAGCGGCGAGCAGAGCTCCCCCGAGCCCGAGCTGCCCGAGCCGGCGGCCGCCGAGCCCCGCAAGGGCCCCCCCGGCCCTTTCCTGCTGCAGGAGCCCGAGGATGAGGTGGACATCCTGGAGGACGGGGATATCTGCTCCGGCCCGCACCGCCTCTAGGAGAACCGGGGCTCCTCTGCCGCTCCTCGGCCCCGCAGGTCGGCCCCGCCTGGGGAGGGGGCACGGCTTGGGAACGGGGTGTGGATGAGGGGGAGCCCCCTCCCCTCCTCGGGGACCCCGCGGTGCCGCCGCTGCCCCCCAGCATCGCCCAAATCCTGGGCTCTGCTCGCAAATCTGCGCGGAGAATAAAAACGAGCTCAGTTTCCTTTAGGTTCCCCCTTCGAATTTCGCAAATCGGGGTGAACAAAACGAGCAGAGTTTCCTTTAGGTTCCCCTTTCCCTTCGAATTATCGGACTTTTCCTCGTTCCCCGAACTTTTTTTTTCCTCCGGTTTCCAATAAATGTACCCTCGTGGCAGAGTGTTGTGGTTCCTGGGAGCGGCAGGCGGGGCGAGTTCCCCCCGCTCTTCCCCGATCCCCCAAATCTTCGCCGCTCTTTCTGCTCTCGCCGTCTCCATCCCCAGCCAGGCAGGTCGGGCAGAGCTTCCGAGATATCCATAAATAAAAAGAATTGTAAGAAAAACCTTCCGAAGAAACAGGTAAGGCAAAAATTCCGGTTTATTAAATCCCGATTTATTTAATCCCGATATGGGAAGGGGGAGCATCGCCAATATCTCGATCGGAGCCAACGCGCTCGCAGCCAGAAAAAAATGGGATTTTTACAGCTCGGAGAAGTGTCGGCAGCCTGATTCCTGCCCTTTTCCAGTTGTGGATCCCCGATAATTCCATTTTCCTCTGAAATAACCCCGGTCCCGCGTTTGGCTCCTGCTCCCCGCCTGCATCTCCCCCGTCCCTTGCGCTCCGCGTCGCGCTCAGCCCGAGCAGCCCCCGGCTCGCTTTGCCTTTTTCTTCCTACCAGGGCAATGGGGTTAATTTCCAGGTAAATTCAGATTTTTATAATTGATTTCGGGTTTTTTTTTCCTTATTCTGGGCTGAACTGGCGGCTGGGAAACGCTCCGAGAGTGCGGCGGAGGCTCCGCAGCTCCGGGGAGATGTTGGGATCGGGATTGAGAATTTCCTCAATTTTCTTCGGTAAAAACCCAGAGCCGGGGCTGTGCTGGCTCAGATATTCCCCGGGCAGCCCCGAGCGGCGTCTCCTTAAGATATTTAATTTATTTCTTTATTTTTTTGAGTTTTAATCGGGATTTTCATTTGCTTGTCCGGCGTTCTTAGCACTTTCAGGGCATTTTGGATTACGGGACATGTTGTTTTGTGAGGGGAAAAGCGTTTGATTTTCCTGTTTAATATATAAAATATAGATGATGGAAATGTGCGCCTTTGCTTCATTTTTGTGAGTTTCTTTTTATGTTTTTTTTGCACTTAAAATAAAGATCACACATCGTGTGCAGAGGAAAAAACCCCAAACCCCATTAATTTATACAGGAAAAGCTGCTCATCTTTAACAAATCCTTCCAAGACAATAATTTCCAGCAACAAAATGTCATCCACCTCCCCAAAAATTAGGATTTAGAAGGCAAACCAACCATTTTCCTCCTGAAATCTCAGTGTTTTGAAGCAGAACGGGCTGGAAATTCTGCTCCCAGCTCGGGGGGTTTTCTCTTTTCCCCACTCCCCTGGGCAGGGATGTGATGGAAGCTGGAAAATCTGGAAATTTACATTTTTTTTGTGTCTCCCACCGAGTATTTTGCTGTGTGCTCGTTGTCAGTTCCTCCTGAGCACGAATTTAATCAGGAATTATTAAAAATTATATCAAAGAGAAGCTTTAATGGTATTTATGGGATGTTATTTTATTTTTTTTTACTGTTTGCAGGGTTGGGGGCTGGCCTGGCTCTGCTCTGGGGGTCAGCAATGTCCCAAATCTGGGAGAAAATGTCCAAATATGACTCAAAGAACCCTCAAATCTCTGCTGTTTCTCCATGAACTCCCTTCCCAAAGCGTTTGTGCTGATCAATAAAACAAGCCCCACAACCATCCTCACCTCTGGGCGGTTTTCAGGCACCTTGGCTGATAATTAAAGCTACAAATCCTATAAAAAACCCCAAATAGCGATCCCACTGTGACAAAAACAGGCAGGAGGGGAACTTCCCAATCCCAGAGATGCCCTGGACACCACTGAGTCCTAAAGGTAACAGGAGAATTTGGGAATGGGCTGCTCATCCCACAAATTTCGGTGCAAAAAACCCCAAAATTGAGACAGATGAAGGGAAAAGGGAACAGCCCCTGCCAGAGAAATTTCCGGTGTTTGCAGATCCTTCCCAGCTGGGATGGAAAATGTTTTTTTTTTGTTTCTATCAGAGATTTTTCTCTCTGAATCAATGAAATAAGTTTTTATGTGCATATCCCGAGTTATTCCATGATAGCAGTTGTTTTTTCACTGCTCTTCCCAAGAAACTTGAGGAACAAAGATTTAGAGCTGCTGTCCCTGAAAAAGAAAAATATTTAATGTGTTCATTTAGGTAATGCTGGAGTGGAATTGGTGTGCAGGAAATAATTGCTGGGAATAGGAAATGCTGGTGGAATTTCCTATTTTCTGAGAAGATTGATTTTCATTAAAATTCTTCAGTGAGGGTTTTTTTTAGTTAAATTGTTTTCTGGTGATTAATTTAACTCCTAGAAGGTGATTTTTTTTTTGTTTTTATTAAAGAAAATAATAATAAAAGAAATCTATAAAATCCTGTCATGAACTTTTGCTTTCTGGTTTGATTTATAGCATTTTCCAGTGTGCTGCCTCCAACATTTTTAACTTTTATATGTCAGAAAAGCAGCTCCAACCCCAATTTTTTTCATTCTCTAACCAGAGCTCCATAAAAGCAGATCATTTATGGGTTTATGGACAGTTACAGAGCAAACAATTCGCAATTTCTTGCTGTCACACACACGTGGAAGGTGAAAATAACCCAGGCCAAGCCCAGCACTGACCTGACCGTGCTGTAAAATCCTTTCCTGCAGTTCTTCTCGTGGTTTTTCTCTGCTGGATTCAGCGAATTTTTTGATCAGTGATGCTCTGAACTGAAGCTCCTGCAGGTGTGGGCTGTGCTGAGGAGTTTTTCCTCTCTTCCAGTCCCAAAAACAAACAGCATCACCTTAATTACTGCAAATTCCTGCTTGGATGGTCCTCCTTGGGTTAAAAATTGGTTGATTTTTGTCTTGGATTTATCTTTTTTGAAGTGACTGCAGGAGTTGGGCAAAACCTGGTGTGGTTTCAGTGCTCACCTTGTTTTTTGGAGCTTGAATGATGGTTTTGAGGTTTTCCTTTATTTAAAATTTCAGACTGATAAATATCAATGTTTTTGTGGGGTTCAGCAGCCTTTTGTGAGGTGCTAGGAAGCAAAATTTGGTTATTTTTGGAAAAAAACACAACGTGGATGTATTGCAGCAATATTTTGTAGGTAGAATTGACCCCAAATCTTTTCCCACTGCAGGTGGTTTCAGCTTCAACTCTTCCAGAACCTCAAATATTAAGAAATTATGGCTCTGGAGAGGTTTTGCCATGAAAATATTGGAAATTTCCACGGGATGGTGCACACAGACACCTCCCTGTGCTCAGGGACACCACGGGACCATGGCAGGTTCTGCTCCCTCAAAAATTCAACATTCAATTACTTCAACATCCAAAGATATTCCTTATTTAAATATTTCCAGTTCCTAATTCAAAAGAAATTCAATTTTGGCCTTTGCTTTTAAGCACTTGGATGTTCATCTTTTCCTTGTGTGGTCCCCTTTTTGTGCCACTGTATCTATGAGGGGTAGGGAAAATCTGAATTAGGATTGAGGTAGATCAGAAGATTTTTTTTAATGTAATAATGCCTTTTTCTGGCATTCATAATCTCATTTTTTCCTGGGATTTAAAAACCCCAAAACACCAAGACAAACAGACATTTCCAAATGGTTTGTGAGTGTTGATCAAAAATCCATCCCTGCCCCAGATGCAAATTTATAAATCTCCAAGTTCAGCATTTAAATATTTCCTAAAAAATTCATGGTTAAATTTTTAAAAAAGCCCCAAATGGACATAAAACACCCCAGAAATCCCTTTAATTCATAGGAGGAGGATGCCAGTCAGGGAGGAAGGTGATCAATTAAGACATTAAGCATTTTGCAGCACATGGACACATCTGCATGGCAGCCAAATAATGCAGCCATCAGCTCATTTTCAGGGGGCTGTTGCCTACTTCAACTCAATCCTCAGATCAAAGAGAACATGTCTGCTCACATTTTCTAATCAGAAAAGGGATGCTAATTTAGGTTCCTTAATGTGTGGTGATAAGAGATGTCATAATGAATCTATGGCAGAAAATAAAAAAAAAAAAAAGGGATACAAAGGGAGTCAGGCTGGAAAGGCAGAAGTTCTCATTAAATCAAAGGTCCAATATTCATTACCTCCAGCATCTGGGGCTAAACACTAAACATGGAGATCATCAAAGGGGGGTTTAATGGGTTAAATTGAGAATATAATCGAATTAAAATATTAGATACGAGTAAATAGCTCTTTGATATTCATCTGAAGGTTTCATTAAAACAGGCACTCGAGGTTTGCAGGAAGGGGGGATTATCACTTTGGACAAACAAGTTGAGGTGGCCTGATCAGAAATGCTTCAAAGTGGTGCTGTTTGGTTTGGAAAATTTATTGGAAAATAAATTCAACCATTTCCTCAGCCTGGCTGTGCCCAAAGGAGAGGGGGAAGAGGCTGAGGAAGAGGAAGGTGCTGTTCCAGAAGCTGGGATTGAGTGCTGGAATCGACACAAATGTGATGGAAACATTACCCCTGCAGACTGAGCCACGTTCCCACAGTGGGCAATGCTTCCTCCTCCAAGGCATCCCAGAATATTCTCAGGAGTTCTCAACATTCCTGGAATGTCCTGAACTTGCAGCTGTCAATCTAAGAGGCTGATTCAGGTTGGGGAGAGGGTCAGGAGGGTTTGAAAGGGGATCCCTTTTCCCCATATCAAGTGGAAGCCTCCCATAAAAAGACACCCAATAAATGGGACAAAGCAATCCCACATCATCACAATTGTTATTTTTTTTCCTTTTTCCTGCTTTCCAGGAGATTTTAGCTCAAATTCCCTTGCTGTGTGTTCTAATCACATTTCATGACTCAATTCATAATTCACCAAGTGAAAGAAATGGAAGCATCCTACGAAGCCCATCTGTTTGTTGTTATTTTTACAGAGTTAATCTGTTCAAAGCTCTTTCCTCTCAAACATGCAGCTCTCAATTATCCTGAGTTACCCAATACATTTTCCAACTGCTCCTGGCTAATCACAGATTGTCTGAATGCTCAGCCAGGACTTGTTCGGATTTTTTTTTGCCCCAGAAGCTTAAAATTTTGGGCTTGATGTGTTAACTCTTCATTATGAGATAACAGATTAAATTAAATAATTAGCATTGTGTCATAACCAACTGCTGTGCTTGGTGCATAGTTTTGTTCTCTTTTTTAGTAGCAATGGATTATTTTTGGCTTTATTTCTGGCCACAAAGTCTCCTGTGCACTTCAGAAGGAGAAATATTGTTTGTGTAAAGATCATCAGATAAAACAAAGTTTATTTTGAATGTTTTGTAGAGGTGGTCACGTGTTTGATATGTTTAAAAATGATCCAGCCATGACAAGCAAAGAGATGATTGGTCTGAAAGATGCAATTTTTGGATCATTTATTTAAAAAAAAAAACAACAGAGGAGCAGATTTAAAGTGCTATAAATGCAAATGGTTAATTTATTAAACAAAATAGGTACAGGAGAACCGACTCTAAACACTTAAAAGTGATTCAACTGAAGCCAGTTGAAATTTCAACGGGCTGGGAAATCAATGTGTGATGGTTCCAGCTCACAATAAAACAATTCAGGCATTTCTGCCTTGAAGAGATCCCTAAGATATCCCCAATACCTATAGGATATGAAGGGCTTTGAAAGCAGCCACAACTTCCTTCTCCTTCTCGTGTCTGTTCCACAGCGTTTCCAGGGATGGGATTTGGGGTAAACTGGTTCCACTTCGAGCCTGGGGCAGAACCTTTTCCTCTTTCACCTCTTGCTCTGGTTGTTTTGCAGTGAAAGTCTTTGGTCTTGGAATCTTCTTGGCATAATCCAGTGCCTAAAACCAGGAAAAGTGATTTTGAGAAAACCGGGCCAACATTTCCAAGAATATTTCAGTGCATTGAGTGAGATTTCTCTGAATCGCTGATCCTGTTTCTGACAGAATTCAATCCCAGATTCTTCAGTGGTGTCTGTAATAACCCAGCTCAAGATTTGCCTCCTGACACCACAGGAGCCACCTTAAACACTCAAGAATTGCTTTTAGTTTAATAAAGGAAGAGCAGCATGAGTCTATTAAGTTTATAAATATTTTTTCCCACTCTCATTAAACTCTTGTCCTCATGCAGGGAGTTTTGCAGGTTGACGAGCTTAGGGTCGACTGCATGATGGACTGAAATATCAAAATGAAAAAACAAAATGATGCCTGGAGCCTGGAAGGGTGACTTGGACAGGGAATGGACACAGAATCACAGAAATCCTGGAACTGACCAAGCCCTGCTTTAACAGGGATGGGGTTTGGTGCATGGATTTGGAAATATCTCAAAATTTTATTATCTCATGTTCCTGGTGGAAGAATGGCTGGGAAATCTCCTAAAAGAATCCAAACCCCTTTTAACACACAGGTTTTTTTCTCCTCATGGTTTATATTTGGGAGTACATAGAAGGAACTGAGGAATTCTGATATTAAACTTCACAACTTTGCTCCCATAAATCACCTTGCAGAAATACCCATGAAAGGGACCCAGTTCTTACCTTCTGCCTGGACACTGAAGGTACCTGGAGTTTCATGGGTGACCTCTGCATCACAGTAATATTTTTCATGTTATATTCCTTAATTTGCTGGGAATATTCCTTTTGCAGCTTTACCTTCTGTTTCTGAGAAAACCAGAAAAGAGCATGGAATGAAATCTCAGTGGATCCATCAATGAAACCTTTTCCCCACCAATATTCCATTTTTCCATTTCCACTGCTGTTCACCTGCCTTTGCCATTGTCCCTTCCTTGGAGCACAACAGGAACCCCAGACAAATGGCACCGCTTTTTTAAGCTGATTTTACCTTTTAAGAGCTTTTCCTCTGCAGAGGACAGAGCTCAGCAGAAATGTGAAAGGTACATCTTTATTCTGAATGTCCTGAACAATCTGTCTCCATTTCACCAGAGTGCCTCCAGCTATTTTTTCAGGTTAGTACAAAATTTTTACGCTATTTTTTCAGCTTTGTACAAAATTTTTATGGCTATTTTTTTGGGTTTGCACAAAATTTTTACTTCCACTTTACAATTCGGTGGATCTTTACACCGGGAATGACAACCCAGCAATGAGTGTGCAATTTCTGATGCTGTTTCTGGATTAAAAAAGTTAAAATGGGTTAAAATGATCCAAAAATACTGCTGATTTTCCTTCAGTTTGAATTTTCCTGTAGGATCTCAAGCTAGCCAAGCATATAAAACACCAGACAATCGTAAATTGTTTTTCAGCTTTGATTTCTCTGTCTAAATTCACTTTTGGGTCACTCACTTTCTCTTTGATTGCTTCATAGTCAGGTCCAAGGCCCCCAAGCTTCATATTCACGTTGATGTAGAATTTTGAGCTACACAGCTGAAAAACAAACAGATTTTCCTTAATATATTTCAAAGAGAGAAAAATTACAGAAAGTTTTGCAGTGGAAACCCCAGGATTTAATTTGCAATCTTAGCCCTGCCATGCCTCATTTTAAATAAGTAAAATTATTATTTTAAATAATAACAGGACTGAGTTAATTGCCCAAGTCACAGAATTTCCTTTGGATCTAGGTGGGAAATTACCAATTATCCAAAGCACAAAGTGATATTTTCTCAGTCAAAAATGACCTTTTGTGAGCTTTATTTTGAAACCCATTTGACTGTGATTAGAACGAGGCTCCAAAGAGCTGCTGTAAGAGGAGCAGATAAAAAATACCTGATTTTGGTGGTAAAAAATTAAGCTAATGATGGTAGTGATAGTAACCTTTCCTTGCTTTCAAGCTGCACTGGAAAATTGTCCACAAACAGCAGAAAAATCCATGGTTTTCATCACAGCAAAAGCTTTACAGTGATGGGTGATGTTATTTCAAGACTTCAGGACCTTGCACAAAGACCCCAATGCCTCCACAATATTATTGTTTTCTTTCAAGGCCACTGGATTATTTTTTGAAGTGAATTGTTTTAAAAATTTGTCATTATGATCAGCTCTGTAGTAATTTTGATCACAGAGTACAACACCAACATATTTCTATTTGAAAATAAAACAGGCATTTCTTCAAAACTCGGGTTCAAGTTAAACTCAACTGCAGAGAAATGACTTCTATTCACTGAACTTCCTATTTGAGATTTTTTTGTGCCACCTATCCCTATTTTTACATGATATAACTCACTAATTTTCAATTTTAGCTACAGTGAGGAATTAATTTCACTGTCTCCCACAAAACCAGGCTTTTCTCACTTCTTGCAATGAGCCTGAGTGCATTTGTGATTGGGAAAAACGGGATTTTTCTGGGAGACACAAACAGATTCTCTGTGCATTCCCCACTCATGAAGCGTGAGAAAAGTGCTGAAAATACAGGACAAGAAACAATGGTTTGAACAGCAAAGCATGGAAATTTATCCTTCAGTTCCTATCATAATCCTGCTAATTCTTCTTAGGGGCACTCAGGCAGCAGTGCCCAAACTGCAGATGAAACACAGGAATAATTATTGCAGCTTAGTTTGTCTGCCCTGAGACTCAGAGCAAACTTCTTAAACATTTAATTGGTCCTGGAGCAAACTTCTTAAACATTTAATTTGTCCTGGAGCAAACTTCTTAAACATTTAATTTGTCCTGGAGCAAACTTCTTAAACATTTAATTTGTCCTGGACACCCAGGGGCAGCTTTCTGCCGTCCTCCTGCAGCTGAGTTAAGTGGTCACACCAGGAAAGGGGACACGCAGAGGAGACAAAGGGAGCAGGGTTTTAATAAGGACCCAAATGGGATCATCAGGAGGCTCAGAATCACGTTTATGCCGTTAGGTTTATAAATCCTTCGAGTTTGGGGTTGGAATCCTTTGGAAAGGAGGAGATTTGAGCTGGACAGCAAAGCAGCGTGACCAGGATTGCTCAGATCTGAGGCCAGGCTGCCTGCTGCTCCACACAAACAGCCTGATCCCAAATAATTGTATCTGTGGAGAACTGAAAGGACAAACGCTGCTCTGTGTGTCCCTGGAGATAATCAGGACTGACCCCAAAGAGTTGGAGGATCCTTTTGCTTTTTGGGCTAAAATGATTGCAGGGTCTGTTTCGACCTTTGTCCCGTGATTTTGGATGCTCTGCTGTGTGTCCATGAGATTTTTATAACAATCAAATATTTCTCAGTTCCCACTACTTTTCTTCCTTTTAAACAATTTCGGATTATTAACAAATAATGTTAATCAGAGGGGGAATAGAAATGTTGAACCACACCACTCACATCTGTTCTTACCTTCTTGCTGCCTTTGGGTTGGTTTTGCTTCTCCATTTGCAGGACGGATCCTTCCGAGCTGCTTCGCCTCATTTTCCCTGGATTTCCCTCAGCTCCTCCTGGATATCCCTGGGATCCCCCCTGCAGCTGGGACAGGCCAGGGGGCAGCAAACTCCAAATCCATTTATCAGTAAAATCCTCTCCTCTCAAACCAGAACTCCGTGCCACGTAACGCTCCGGCAGTTCTGGACATTCGGAGGTTCCACAGGAGGCTGTGGGTGAGCTGTGAACAAAACACGGAAAGGGATTAAAAAATGAGGGGGAAAGAGTAAAAATGTTCATTTATACACAGCAGGGAGATCAAGAAACAACCTGGACATGGAATATGGGAGCGGGGAGGTGGAAGGATGGGGATTTTACAGTGAATCACTTTGCTTGCACCCAAATGTACAAAACAAAATGGAAAATAAACAAGAAATGAGGAAACTTTCAGCCTGATGTGAAGGTAGCTGAAGCCAATGAAAGCTGTCTGCAAATGGTTTTGGATCAGGCCTGCTGAGTACTGAAAGAAACATTGTTTGTGTGGAATAAAACCTTCAGTTTTTGAATCAAGGCAGGTGCAATTCTACATAAGTGAGGATTTTCCTTCTCTCCCCCTTCAGGGAGTCAGGATTGGCACTGGGCTGGCCCTAACTATCCACTCTGCAAAGCCAATTTTGCTACAAACTCTTAATTTATGCACAATGCTCTTTCCCATCTACATTTTAAACTTTTTCTTCCAGCTTTTCAGAAATAAACATTCAGTTGTGGAAAATTTCATGCCTGGAGGACAGACCCAGTCCTTTTCCAATGTCATATTTAAAAATCAACAGTTACAATAAATCTTAAATCAGTAATAAATTATAATGGCAGATTTGTTGCAAAATAACCTCATACTTTGGACTTTCCAGCATTTTCTTGTCCATTTATTTATTTTCTGGGCATCACAGGGCTATGATAATACCATTTTATCATTTATATCCTTACCACAAATTGTTCTGATACCTGTTATCCTCATGAATATGATTTTTAAAATCTTGAAGCGATGCTGGATCCTTCACCCTTTCTTCAAAACCACCATTAAAATAAGATGAAAGATTCCTCAGGTTTGGATGCGCCTGACCACCAGTGCTGACATCCCTGGAAAAATTCTGCCCAGGGAAGTGGTGGGTGAAATATTGCTGCTCATGTGGAATTCCATAGGGAGAATCCTGCTGGTAATTCCAGCTCTCCTTGCTGGGATACACTGAGTACAAAACCTCAGCTGGGTTAAAATTGGGGAATATTGGGGGCAAAGGACAGGTGGATGTGGGAGTTGAAGTTGGGAGATTATTTAAGCCAGGTTTGGGTTTTTCTGCCGGGTCAGGGCTGATGGTAGAACCTGGATTCAGACATTCCTGCAGAGCTCTGCTGCTGTCCTGCTCCACTGCAGTGGGAGTAGCCTGAAATCCTGGGATTTGCAGGTGATGTGAAGACTTTGGTTCTGCTGCTCTTCCTGAAGGTTGTTGGCCATCATTCCTTGGGAAAGCTCTCTCACTGAGAGTCTGGTTGGATTCTGTTTTATTTCTCTGGGAGATCTTGTGCTGCTCCTGAAACCAGTTACCAAAAGCTGGGTGAATTTCAGTGGTTGATATTTTGGATTTTCATTAAGAAATGTCATTACACCCATCAAAATCCCTCTGTGCTGCTTGGATCTAACCCTGCTCATAGCTGGACTTAACCCAAAATTCAATTTGTAGGAACCTTCAGTCCAGAACAGAATGCCAGGTGTTATTAAGGTGCTGCACCATAAATAATTCTGCATCAAAACTTTGCTTAATGCACTATAAAACAAATTGTGCACTATAAAAACAGGTGCTTGCAGATGGGAATTTTTCCTGCATGAAGTGCAAAAATAAATGCACAGGACTACCCGTGTCTAACTCTGGGGATAAGTGGTAACTCGCTGTTAACCATCTGGAGAAAATGTTTCAAAAATCAAAGCAGTTTTTGCTTTTTATGTACCAAATTTTATGAAAAAATGGCTTTGTACACACTGTTAGTGCAGAAAGAGATTGATGTCAGTTATAGAAATGAATTTATTTCTAAACCAAGCACTTCTCCCTGCAAAACAGAATTCAGATGATAAAAATTCAAGAATTTAAGCACACCAGGACTGGTATTAAGAGAGCCAAACTGCCACATTCTAAATCCAGATTTATTTAAGATTTATCCTTTTCCCCTTACACGTGTTGCCCACCTGGAGAAAAGACTTGAATTTCCTTGGAATACCCCAAATCCATTTCCAGCCCATTTAATGTCTGTCACCCTCCCGTGTCTCTGGGGTTCTTTTGTGAGCAGCACGTGGCAAATGCACTCAGAGTGACGGTTCCATGGCAGGTGTGAAATCCACACAATTCCTGCAGTTTTGGGGAAAGCTTTAGCCATGGGAATCCTGGCTCCTGGAGCTTTGGGTCGTGGCAGAGTGGTGGAAAACCAATTTATCATTCATTGGTGATGAAAATTCAAAATTAAGAAGAAGCCCTGCCTAAATTTTCTACTAAAAATATCTGACAAAACTGCTCTGATCCCATACTGAAATAATTCATTTGGCCATAGCAGGATATTTGCTTGCACACTGAAATAATGCAGAATTTGTACAATTTATGCAGAAATAATTCAGTGTTTGTTTGTGGCAGGAGCCAAGCTGGGAGCAGGCCAATGTTTCCCCATTTAAACAATGAAATAAATAAATAAATATCTCCTTCATTGTGGAATTTCATATAGAAAGCAAATCTCTCCTGATGGACAGCAGCATAAAATCCTGTTTGTACTTTACAGCAGTGCAGTTCCCAGTCTTTATCTCAGAATTTAAAAAGTTTCTGAATCACTTTAAATACCTGTTGTATACAGAGAGTAACTGAGTTTGCCAATAAAAATCCCAGTCTTTGTTTTTTTTATCAGTGGTGGTTACCTGGTCCATTCATTGCTCCAAAGACTGAACCATTGCATTGGTTTAAAGGCCAGCAAAAAACAGAGTTACGGATTTATGAGTGTGGAGAAAGTGAGGGCAACTTCTGCTTGAAACATTTTCTGTTTTGTGGTAATTAATTACTTCTCCCTTAACTTTAGAGGACAAATAAGGAAGTTCTGGTTCAGAATCTCACAAGCTATCAAACACGACCATATACTGGTTTATGTTTTTACATTATCAACCAAATAATCTCCTCAACAGATAATAACAGATTCTGTGAGCCCAGAATTCTTTGGCATTTTGCTTTAAAAATCTTCAGTCCATAAAGCACATATGCATTAAATCACAGTGATTATCTGATACATATTTAAGGATTTCTTGTCAGTGATCAGTACTTTAAAAGCAACAAGATGTCAGCTTTAAACATACAAACTCAGTGCTTTTCCAGCTATATTTTAACTATTTAATTCTATTGAAAAGGCACCTTGAGCTGCTGTCCTTTTGGGTACCATTTGTCTTCAGGCTTCGGTGTCCCAGTCTGGAGTGGTGGGACATTTTGGAGTGGTTCTTCCTCAACTGGTGCAGGATCTGTAACCTGAAATCCAAAAATGTTCATGGCCACAGAACAACCAGATGAAAGGAGTGAAAAATCTTAAATAGGGGAAATAATGAAAAATAATTTAAAATTGAAATGCTGAAGTTTGGCTTTATATAATTGACAACAAAAAAAAGAAATGGTTAAAAGAGAAAAAGAAACAAAACCCAATTAACAGCTGGGAGGGAGTATTCTTTCTATTTTTAAGAAGAAGAAAGGAAAGGAAAATTGCAGGAAGTGTGCAGCACTGAAACCTTCTTGTAACTCTCAAATGCCTGGGCTCCTCCATTTCTATGAGAGCCACTGGATGCAGCTAATAACAGAAAAACAGCCAGAAACCATCCCTGGCCAGGCAATCACACACATCCCGGGCCTGAAGAAGAGAGCCCTGCAGGAAAAGCTGGCAAAACACAGTAATGGGGGTGAAAAGTCCAAGGAGTAGCTGCAGAAATAGAGCATGGAATACACAGAGCTGGGCAAAACAGGCTCACAAACAAGATCTTCGTGTGGCCACAGCTGGGGGAAAACCACAGCTGGAAATTTCATTGGAGCAAGATTTTAGGGGAATGCACAAAAGCCAAGTGATACCTTTGTAAATACAGCAATAATTACATTTCTTCTTGAAATCAACTGGTTTTTAAATCTATAAAACTGCAGAAAACCCCATTTTAATTCTGTTTTTTATTTATATTTGTTGTCCCAAACTATCCTGCTGAGTATTTTAGCAGGTGTGTCCTGCAGGGGATGTGTTGGGCAGTGCCCCTGTGGTACAGGAACCTCTGCTCCACTGCACGGTGGTCCCACAGGAAAACCTGCTCTGAGAAAATACTTGTGACCACGAGAATAATGAATTCAAAATCATCAGTGGGAAGAAAATGTGGGAAGCTGAGCCTCTCATTTTTGGGGTAAAGGATTAGGACAGCTCAGAAAAGGCGGGGAGGGTTTATTGCTGAGTTTAGGGGTGATCTCATGGCTCCAAATTCAAGGCGGATCCCATTAGCAGTGACAGGAAAAATTCACAAGAAAATTAAAAAATACCACGGAGGTTTTCTGAGCTGTGGACAGGCACAGCTTTGCAGTGAATAAGATGTTTTTGGTGGAACCAACTGACTGAGTGCATTGATGGAGTGCTGGGCAGGTAAAACATACTTCTACATTATCTCTTTGAAAGAGGAACAGGACACAACCTCTGCCAGCATTATTTTTTTTTTTTTTTGGCGAACCATTCTATTAATACCAATCAAATTGAGAAAATGATCAAATGAAATTGCATTTTGAGAATCATAAGCTGTGTAATGCCTATTCTGTTAAATTGAGGCCCGTAATTGCTTCTCTACTGAAAAGATACAACAAAGACAGCAATCATGGCATGTCATTATCCCAGACTGGCAAACCAGCCTTTGCAGGGAGGACTTCAAAGGCTCCTGGTTCTCGAATTGCATTTGGCTGCTATTGTTGAAGCCCAGGCAATCTCGATGAGGTGTTTACACCGAGGTAAGGCTCGGTGCACTGAGAGTCTGAGTGCCTGGGTCTAGAGCCATTAAAAAATTGTACATTATGTTCCTGGCTTTGAAGTAAGGGGCTTGGAGGTAGGAAAGCAACTCAGACCGAGCACAGCTGAGCTAGATTGGGCCACTGCTTCTCTTTTTGCCTGGCTCTCAAAGAAACTCATCATCGGGTTCTTTAAGAATCAGGCAACACTGCAAAGAACTTGATGCTGTATAAAGCGCTGTGTAAATTAGGAAATACACAGATCAGCACGGCTTTAGGGGGTGTTTTGGTACATGCAGCACAGAGGGAACAGCTGTAAATCCTGCTGGAGGACGCTGGAAATATTTTAACCAGTGTTATGTCAGCTGTGCACAAACTCCTGCCTTCGGTGTAAATAGTGTTTTATCAGCACAGCTCCTGCAGCCAGCAGTGATCAGATCAATAAATACAGCTTCAACCCCCTGAAAAGCTCAAAATAATCCAGTTTAGGCAAGCACGGTTTGATCACTGCAGCACAAGACGTGGCTTTATCACTTTGGATTCAGCTTTCCAGGTGAGCTGACCAAAGTTGGCTCCTGGACCAACAAGATCCTTCCTCAGGCCTTTTTTCCACCCCTTCCAACAATTCTGAGCCATGGATACCTTGGTTAAGCATAAATCAATATTTTTTCCTGTCCTGCAGCAAAGCCAAAGGTGGCTGGCAGCAGGTGGGGATGCTGCTCAGGAATCACAGAAATGTGGGTTCATTGGGTAGGAAAAGACCTTAAAGCTCATCTTGTTCCACCCCCTGCCATGGCTGGGGACACTTTCCACTGTCCCAGGGTGCTCCAAGCCTTGTCCCAGGACACTTCCAGAGATGGGAAGCCCACAACTCCCCTGGACAATCTGCAGTTTCAGCAGTGTGAACTCATCTAGGTTAGAACAGACCTTCCCACACAGCTGCTCCTGCTCTGTCCCAGCTCTGCTGTCCCCACAGTCACTTTAGCAGGACAATCTTATCTCCCAGCCCTGATTTTAACAGATTCCTTTGCCTATTCCAATTTTTGAACAGTGTGTACACAATGAAGCCCTGATCCCTGGCTCCAACACATAGATATGAAAGATTTCCAGAATTCCCTAAATAGCAAATATAATCATATCAACACAGCTCTAATTAGCATCCATCTACACTCATTATTTTTTACCATCATCCAAATTAGAACTGAAAAAAACAAGTGCTCTTAATAGCTCTGCTAGGAAAAAAAAAAAAACTTGTCCATCATTCCTGGTGCTGTAATGTTGTCAGAACATCCCTCTAACGTGGTGTCAACTCTTCATTAGCCTGGCAGAGGTGTCACTTGAAGCACAAAGTCCCTGGAGCTTTCCAAGGTGAGGATTTTCTGTGTGGAGACATTCAGTGACCCCCCTCCTTCCCATTATGCATAATAAGTAGCAAGGAAAAGCAATAAACTCGTTTATAATGGTTCATTAGGAACTGTAATTACATTTCCACTTGAACCTCCCCACGAGTTGGCTGACACTCTGCAGTCCGTCAGGACTTCAGGCACAAGGCCTGATGTGTCCAGTATCAAATTTGGTCTGGGATTTTGACAGGCTTCAGCCATCAGCCATGGAAATCTCCTGGAGTTCAAGGCCAAGCACAGAGCAGAGAAGGTGACAGAGGTGCTCCAGGTCTGGAACCCCTCTGCCCTGGGGCCAGGCTGGGAGAGCTGGGGATATTCACCTGGAGAGGAGAAGGATGCAGGGAGAGCTCAGAGCCCCTTCCAGTGCCTGAAGGGCCTCCAGGAGAGCTGGAGAGGGACTGGGACAAGGGACAGAGGGATAGGACACAGGGAATGGCTTCCCAGTGCCAGAGGGCAGGGATGAATGGGATTTTGGGCAGGAATTGTTCCCTTGAGGTGGGAGGCCCTGGCACAGGGTGCCCAGAGAAGCTGTGGCTGCCCTGGATCCCTGGCAGAGCCCAAGGCCAGGCTGGACACTGGGGCTGGGAGCAGCCTGGGACAGTGGGAGGTGTGGCAGGGATGGCACTGGATGGGCCTCAAGGCTCCTTCCAACCCTTCAAACCCACTTTGCATTTGCACCATCAAACAAAACCTGGAATGTGCCATCAGCAGAGAGAATCGTTATCAAATTCATGTTGGCCAAGCAGAACAAATGAGAGGCAGCATAAAAAAAAAACCACTGAAAAAGGGTAATGAAGTTGCCAAGAAGGAAGAGAGCATTTCTTTAGCATGAAGATGAGAAAGTTCTGTGAGATCTGTGACCTGTTCCTGGGCAGGTTCACAGGCAGCTGGGATGTGGCCATCACTGGGATTGGAGTATCTGGGGATCTGTCAATTATTCCTTAAAAAGAGAAAAAGATTCTCTTGAAAATCAGAAGCTGCCACTTGCATGATAGATTGCAAATCTGCTCTTCTCCCCTGCAGAGCTCAGAGTTTAACACCAGACAGACCTCAGTCTACACAAATGAGTGAAAATATAAAAGTCACCCACCTGCCCTTGAAGAACTTGCTGCTTTTTATTGTGCAGCTCAAGGTATGAATTTCTCCTCTCTGACTGTAACCCTAAAGTCCGTTTATTTTTTTTCACAAAGTTTTTTTTTGCTCTTTGGGGTGGATTTTGTTGAATTTGAGGAGGAGCACGGCCAGGATTATCTTTGGAATTAAAGGCATCTGCAGGTTCCCTCCTTTTGGCTTGTGGCCCAAGAGCTTCATTGCTGGCCCCAACATTTGCTCCATGAAAGCTGAATAATTCTGGATCAAACTCTGAGAATGAATCTTGGATCTTTGCCTCCTGTTGGTTCTTTTCTCCTCCATCAGAATGGAGGTAAAACGAATTCACTGAAAAGTCCCCACTGCTTCCTCCAGAAAGTTGGGATGGTTTTGCTGCCTCAAAAAGTTCTGCTCCCTTTTCTGTGCTTTTCCAATCAGGATCGTACCTTAGGCTGGAATATTTGTCCACAGGCTGTTTTATCCTAATTAAAAAAACAAACACTGAATTATTTCTGCATGAATCGTACAAATTCTGTATTATTTCAGTGTGCAAGCAAATGTCCTGCTATGGCCAAATGAATTATTTCAGTGCATTCAGTATGAGATCAGAACAGTTTTGTCAAATATTTTTAGTAGAAAATTTAGGCAGGGCTTCCTCTTCCTTTTTAATTCTCATCATCAGTAAGGGATAAATTGGTCTAACACTCAGATCACAGTGGAATACAATCATTATCTTAAATCTGGCATAGAATTTTTAAGACTTAGTAGAATCAGCTGAAAGGTGAAATGATAAATTGCATTGTTCTGTTATTTCCTCAAAAAATTGCACAGTCCACAAAAGGCAGTTTGTTTTATTCCTTCTTCAAAGACTCTGCTGAGTGAAATAAAAGTGAAATTCCTGGTAAAATCAGTCTCTCAAGTGTCCTTTTGAGACTGTCTAAGCAAGAACAGCCTCCAGCTCTGTATTCTTATTTTCTCTTCTCATTCCTATGAAACATCATGATGCTTTGATAAAAACCTCGTTCTATAAGATTTAAAATCACTTTTTTTTTTAAAGCACAAGCTGTGATTGAGGTAAGAGTAGGAAAACATAAATGGGAAATGTCTGTGGGTTTGACAATTGTTTTAACAAGTTATTGCTCTGAATTACATCTGTCATAGAGTAAAAACAGAGGCTCTGCCTTAAAAAATCCACAACTGATCCAATTTCTGATTTAAGATCTGACCTAATGGGCACAAAACCAACTGCAGGAGTCAAACACACCCAAATATGCTTCCAGGAAATGTACAGGCAGTGGCAGCAGTAAAGAATGGGGGAGAAAAAAGCTTTTAACACTGTTTTTCCTTCCCTGGACCTGCAGTTCAGCCCTGGTTTCTTGGTGAATCTGCCAGAGGGACATTTACAGGCACTGAAAATTGCTCCTATGAAAGAAATCTGCTGGATTCTCCAACCTATGGCCTAGTTAACGTTATTAACATTTCCATCAATCATTTATTCATCCTTTCTCCACGAGTTCCATGCCTCTGCCTAGATTTCAAGTGGCTCCTAATACCAAAATAATCTGTTTGTCTTTGCTTTTCAAGGTGAGCATCGGGTGCCACGGTATCCTGGAGATGATTTCTCTCATTATTCCCAGCTGGCAGGCGCTGCAGGTAAACAGGACAGTGTGGAGTGAGTGAGTACAGAAATATGTGAGCTAATTGCCATGATTGAAATGGCAGAGTATAATGCTAAAGAGTTCCTTTGTGCCCAAATGCGTGCACAGAACCCGATTGTGGGACTGGGCCCGGGTCACTGCACGGGGACAAAATGAGTGTGAAGAGCTCCTTCATCCCTAATCATCCCCAGAGAAAAAGGGCACCTTTTATTCCTGCCCCCGGCTCGATGGGGAGGTTTAGATGGACTCGGTGCTCCTCAACAAAAGTGTGGTGAGCAGACAGCAGATGCAGCATTTCCTCTTCAAATTCCGAGGTTGGTAATGGATGTAGAGAGGGGGTTTCATATGTATGTGCTGTGATATTTGCTCTGCTTAATGGACTGCATTGGAGTACTTACTGGGCTAAGTTCAAACAAAATAAAATCAAATTTCCATTTAATGAAGAGCCTCACATTCAGCGCAGTATTCAGTCCAAAAAAATTACTAAAAATTAGAGCATGTTTCTAGTACAATTAACATCATTTGCACTCACAATAAAATATTCAATAACTGGCCATTTTGCTTGTTGAGGAGGTGAATAAAAGCATGCTATTAATCATTTAGCCTTCATTTGTTTGTCATTTTATTTTAAGTAGACTATTAAATTGAAACTGCGCATTGTTATTACTTCGGGTTTAATGTAATCCCTTCAAACTTGAGAATTATTCCCAATTTATCCAGGGTTAAACCTTCCATGCATATGACAGGATATTCAATTTTATTTTGTTGTGTTTTGAGTTAATTCTTTCTGAAGGATGTTTAAATGTGGCACTGAGGAACATCAAGGTTTTAAAGCGCCAGAATTATTCTACACCACTGAAGTTTTTATCTTACCTTTCACTGCTGCAATTTTTTTGTTTTCCTTTCATATCTGTGTCATCCTCAGCTTCTTTTTCTTCAGAACTCATCTCCTCCAAGCTGTCCTCTTCTAAGCTGTCATTCTCCAGGCTATCATCAGGAGCCAGCCCCACCAGCTCCTCATTTTCCAGGATCCTCTGCTGCAGTCCCAGCTGGCTCTGCTTCTCCTTACCCAGGCTCTCAGAGTCAGATTCCTGGGAATCATCAGGGCCAGAGGAAGAGCTCCCTTCCCTTTCCCAGCTCGCAGGGTAGAAAACGGGTGGCACCAGGACTTTTGGAGGGACGTGGATTCTATTCATGTTGAAAGTGTAAGGGGAAGAGACTGGAATGTGTTTCACACTCGAAGAATCCATCCTGGGTTTTGTACTGACGGTTCAAACCAGCCCTGTACTTGGAGAACACAGAAACATAAATCATTGTTCACCTTATAATAATATTTAAAAGCTTCATTTTGGATATTACCATTAGCTTACGATCAGAATTTGACTTTCTGTTGTTCAGACAACTCTTTATTCTCATCTGTCACACTGATTTTCCCATAAACAGTAATATCAAGGTCTCCAAACAACAAATTGAGGACTTACTGCTATGAAATCTCTGCTATTGGTGATAATAAATAATGCAGAAACAGCTTAGAACAAGAAAAAATGAAGCTGAGACAAAGCATCTGTTATCTGTTAACTTTAGAGAGTTAAAATGAATTTTGTATGTTGCCTTTGTGCACTTTTATGCCACCTTGTCATGTAAAATCAGCAGGAATATGTGACAGGGAACACAGTGAGAGCTGGAAATCTTCCTAAATGAGGAGGAGGTTTTTACATTTGGTTGAAGCGTTCAGAAGTGACGTGCACTGCCAGACATTCACAAAGCAAAGTGGGAGGGAGGGAAAAGAGAATTTAGTGCTGAAATTAGTCACAGCACATCCCTGGGACCAGCCTGCTTTGAGGTGCACAGGCAGTGTCACTGGGGGGATAAATAATTTTGGATTTTTCAGCACTGCTGGTGCTGGTTTTTCAGCACTGAGCTCACCCTGTGGGAGGCCCTGACACCCGGATGGTCCCTGTGTCCCCTGTGTGTTTTTTTAGTGGAATTTTCTTAAATTTAAGAAAATTCTGAAATATTTTCCCCTTTCCTTTCCTCCAGGGGCTGAGGCAGCACCCGGTGGAAATGCCACAGAACAGAAACTCCCAGGACAGAGGCACCACCACGGAGTGAAAATGTGACTGTGATTTCCATCCTCACCCTGGGTACGAACTCTTTAACAAAAACCATCATAATTCACTTTTTCTTTATTTTTGGGGTTTTATTTTACCCATGGGGAACTGTTTCTGGGGGTGGTGTGGCAGAGTTCTGTAAAATCCTGAGGGACCCCCCAGCACCCCTGACTTTATTCCAGGATTTGAGCAACATCCTCACATTTGAAGAACTGACAAAATCATCAAATCATGGAATAATTTGGGTTGGAATTCTGAGTTTGGTGGGGGGTTTTTTTAACCCTTTGGCCAAAGTTTCCAAAAGTGCCACGAGCTCCTTTGAGCTGGACCTCTCTGACCACAAACCCACTCCAAACCTTCTACACCATCCTCTAATCCTGGGGGGAGACCACAGAAACACATTTTTTTAAAAAAAAAAGCTCAATTTTGCTGCGCCAGAGCACAAAGCCACTGATTTCAATCAGTTTGCCCTTTTCATGTGATAAAAAATCCACCCTCACATCCTAAAATTAAATCCAAAAAGGTGAATTTTGCTCCCCCACCATGCTCAGCTGGTCTGATACAACCTTATCTTAATTAGCAGGGATTAATTAGCACAAACTCTTTTCCAGAGCAAAACCCCCAACTCAAAGGTGCCCTAAAGAAGGAGAAAAATCTGCTTTTTCCCGTGCTGGTGGCTGCCCTGATCCTCGTGCTGCTCATCATCGTCCTGCTCTTCGTGCTGAAGCTGAAGAAAGCCCACGGAGTGTGGAAGAGAGGTCGGTGATTCTGAGCTGTGCTCTGCTCAAAATCACCTCTGATCTCCTCAAAATAATGGAATCCCCATTTTATAATTATTCTCTCAGGATTTTTATGCTCAAGGCAGAGGATGAGAAAGAATTATGCAGAAAAAATCTCATTTTCTTAATGAAATTTGGTTTTTTTCCCTGCAGAAAATGATGTTTCGGAGCAGACGCTGGAGAGTTATAAATCCAGATCAAACGAAGACAGTCCAGGCCATGAGAAGAATGGACAGGGTAAAAAAACTTTATTTAAAATAAATAATTTTGGGTTTAATTAATTGCTGCTGGCCACAGCCAGAACAGGTGCAGACAAGTAATAAATAATAATAATTATAAATGATAATAAATAAATAATAATAAATTCAGTGATAAATAATAAGTAAAAATAATAAAAATAACAAATAATAAATTATAAATATGTGTTGTTTTTTAGCTGCCAATCCCAAATCCAACCTGCAATACATCACAGAAGGATATGTGGAAACCAAAGAGAGCCTGGAACCCCAGAGAAAAACCTGGAAATCCCAGAAAAGAGTCCAGGAGACAAAAACTTTGTAATAAGTGAGAAAATGTTTCAGCGTGGGAAGGAGACAGATGTATAGCGATGCAGGAAATGCAGTTTTTTGATATTTGTGTTAAAGTTTTCAAGGACAAAAAGCTGATTTCCACCCCAAAATTGGGGCTGGTTTTATCACCCATCAGGAGGGGGAGATGGGATTGGTGCTCCTGGAACTGATCCATGGATTGATTCAGCTGGGACCCTGAGGGGAATTAATTAATTTATTAATTAATTAACCCCTGCTGCAAACAGAGCTCATCAAGCCCATCAGCATGAGGGTCAGGGAATGCAGATATTCATATTTTGCTTTTTTCACCTCCTCTATGACCATGGGATGGATGAGGGAATCCCAGGTGCTACAAACCAACTGGGATTTGGGGTTTTCTCCCCTTGGCCCCAAGCCTGGACTTCCAGCTGGGTTTAACCAAGCTGGGAAGCAGCCTGATGTCAAAGGGTTAAAAATAATAATAATAATAAAACAGAAATCCAACCCAAATTATTCCATGATTTGATGATTCTGTGGAGTCTTCAAGTGTGAGGATGTTGGACGTGGGAGTGCTCAAATCCTGGGGGCTCCTCAGGGTTTTACAGAGCTCTGCCACGCCACCCCTGGGATCCTTTCCTGTTCCACAAGGGTAAAATAAACCCCCTAAAATAAAAGAAAATGTGAATTACAATGTTTTTTGTCATTTACAGACTCACAGGATATTTGGGGTGGGAGGGGACATCCGGAGGTCACCCAGTCCAACCTCCCTGCCCAGACAGGGTCACCTGGGATGGCTCCAGAAAACCCAAAACATCCCTGGGCAGCTGCTCCAGGGCTCTGCTGCCTCCTTGGAAGAGTTTCTGCCTCTTATTGAGGTGGAACTTGTGTTTTATTTTATGTTATGGCCATTTATATTATGGCTATTTCTCTTTTTCCTGTCACCTGCACCACTGAAGAGTCTGGGACCATTCTCTGGAGAATATTTGTACGGATTTGTGGAATCCACTCCCATTTCTGTCTTTCCCAGAGAGTTTTTCCTCATAAAAGAGATGTCCCAGACCCCTCCTGATCTCTGGGGCTTCCACTGGATCCCTTCCAGCACCTCCCTGTCTTTCCTGCACCGAGAAGCCCTGAACTGCTCACTGTAAATCCCATGGATCTCGTTAAATAGATCTCATTCGAGCCTATTATTTCTCACTGGAAGTACAAAAAATTATGAAATGTGGGGATTGAACACCGAATGAGATAAAAGCCCCTGCATTTTCTGGTTTTCAGTGGAAATAATTGCATTTTCATTGGGAATAAGTCAGTATTTCAATGGGAATAATTCAATATTTGATTGGGAATAATTCAATTTTTATTGGGAACAATTCAATATTTCATTGGGAAGAATTCAATATTTCAATGGGAATAATTCAATATTTCGACGGCAAGTGGTCGCTCCCGGGCGGTACCACCGTCCCCGCTGCAGGGGGGGAACCGCGCTCCCCCCGCCCGCCTGTCCCTGGTAGGTGCGGCCGGCGTCCTGCGGGCTGCCATGGCAACGGCGGGGACAGCGACAGCGACAGCGACAGCGACAGCGACAGGACAGCGACAGGGACAGGGCCGAGAGCGGGAACGGGCCCGGGACACAGCGGGTGAGGGGACAGGGACACGGGGAGAGGGGACAGGGACAGGGACAGGGCAGGGACAGGGGACAGGGACAGGGGACAGGGGACAGGGACAGGACACAGGGACAGGGACAGGGACAGGGAGACGGGCAGGGAAGGGCAGGGCACAGCGGGTGAGGGGGAGAGGGGGGATGGGGACAGGACAGAGGGACAGGACCCAACACACCCAAATATGCTTCCAGGAAATGTACAGGCAGTGGCAGCAGTAAAGAATGGGGGAGAAAAAAGCTTTTAACACTGTTTTTCCTTCCCTGGACCTGCAGTTCAGCCCTGGTTTCTTGGTGAATCTGCCAGAGGGACATTTACAGGCACTGAAAATTGCTCCTATGAAAGAAATCTGCTGGATTCTCCAACCTATGGCCTAGTTAACGTTATTAACATTTCCATCAATCATTTATTCATCCTTTCTCCACGAGTTCCATGCCTCTGCCTAGATTTCAAGTGGCTCCTAATACCAAAATAATCTGTTTGTCTTTGCTTTTCAAGGTGAGCATCGGGTGCCACGGTATCCTGGAGATGATTTCTCTCATTATTCCCAGCTGGCAGGCGCTGCAGGTAAACAGGACAGTGTGGAGTGAGTGAGTACAGAAATATGTGAGCTAATTGCCATGATTGAAATGGCAGAGTATAATGCTAAAGAGTTCCTTTGTGCCCAAATGCGTGCACAGAACCCGATTGTGGGACTGGGCCCGGGTCACTGCACGGGGACAAAATGAGTGTGAAGAGCTCCTTCATCCCTAATCATCCCCAGAGAAAAAGGGCACCTTTTATTCCTGCCCCCGGCTCGATGGGGAGGTTTAGATGGACTCGGTGCTCCTCAACAAAAGTGTGGTGAGCAGACAGCAGATGCAGCATTTCCTCTTCAAATTCCGAGGTTGGTAATGGATGTAGAGAGGGGGTTTCATATGTATGTGCTGTGATATTTGCTCTGCTTAATGGACTGCATTGGAGTACTTACTGGGCTAAGTTCAAACAAAATAAAATCAAATTTCCATTTAATGAAGAGCTCACATTCAGTGCAGTATCAGTCCAAAAAATTACTAAAAATTAGAGCAGTTTCTAGTACATAATTATTTGCACTCACAATAATTTCAATAACTGGCCTTTTTGCTTGTTGAGGAGGTGAATAAAGCATGCTATTAATCATTTAGCCTTCATTTGTTTGTCATTTATTTTATAGACTATTAAATTGAACTGCGCATTGTTATTACTTGGTTTATGTATCCCTTCAAACTTGAGAATTATTCCCAATTTATCCAGGGTTAAACCTTCCATGCATATGACAGGATATTCAATTTTATTTTGTTGTGTTTTGAGTTAATTCTTTCTGAAGGATGTTTAAATGTGGCACTGAGGAACATCAAGGTTTTAAAGCGCCAGAATTATTCTACACCACTGAAGTTTTTATCTTACCTTTCACTGCTGCAATTTTTTTGTTTTCCTTTCATATCTGTGTCATCCTCAGCTTCTTTTTCTTCAGAACTCATCTCCTCCAAGCTGTCCTCTTCTAAGCTGTCATTCTCCAGGCTATCATCAGGAGCCAGCCCCACCAGCTCCTCATTTTCCAGGATCCTCTGCTGCAGTCCCAGCTGGCTCTGCTTCTCCTTACCCAGGCTCTCAGAGTCAGATTCCTGGGAATCATCAGGGCCAGAGGAAGAGCTCCCTTCCCTTTCCCAGCTCGCAGGGTAGAAAACGGGTGGCACCAGGACTTTTGGAGGGACGTGGATTCTATTCATGTTGAAAGTGTAAGGGGAAGAGACTGGAATGTGTTTCACACTCGAAGAATCCATCCTGGGTTTTGTACTGACGGTTCAAACCAGCCCTGTACTTGGAGAACACAGAAACATAAATCATTGTTCACCTTATAATAATATTTAAAAGCTTCATTTTGGATATTACCATTAGCTTACGATCAGAATTTGACTTTCTGTTGTTCAGACAACTCTTTATTCTCATCTGTCACACTGATTTTCCCATAAACAGTAATATCAAGGTCTCCAAACAACAAATTGAGGACTTACTGCTATGAAATCTCTGCTATTGGTGATAATAAATAATGCAGAAACAGCTTAGAACAAGAAAAAATGAAGCTGAGACAAAGCATCTGTTATCTGTTAACTTTAGAGAGTTAAAATGAATTTTGTATGTTGCCTTTGTGCACTTTTATGCCACCTTGTCATGTAAAATCAGCAGGAATATGTGACAGGGAACACAGTGAGAGCTGGAAATCTTCCTAAATGAGGAGGAGGTTTTTACATTTGGTTGAAGCGTTCAGAAGTGACGTGCACTGCCAGACATTCACAAAGCAAAGTGGGAGGGAGGGAAAAGAGAATTTAGTGCTGAAATTAGTCACAGCACATCCCTGGGACCAGCCTGCTTTGAGGTGCACAGGCAGTGTCACTGGGGGGATAAATAATTTTGGATTTTTCAGCACTGCTGCTGGTGCTGGTTTTTCAGCACTGAGCTCACCCTGTGGGAGGCCCCTGACACCCGGATGTGTCCTGTGTCCCTGTGTCCTGTGTCCCACCCTGTCCCCGGTCCCCCTGGTCCCCATGCTCCCCTGTCCTGTGTCCCCTGTGTCCCCCATGTCCCTGTGTGTCCCGTGTCCCGTGTGTCCGTGTCCCGTGTGTCCGTGTTCCTATGTCCCCATGTCGTGTCCCTGTGTCCCCTGTGTCCCCATGTCCCTGTGTCCCCTATGTCCCCTGTGTCAGCCATGTCCCCTTGTCCCCTACCTGTGTCCCCTGTGCCCCTGTTCAGCCTGTCCCCTGTGTCCCCTGTGTCCCCTGTGTCCCTCATGTCCTGTCCCCCACCCGTGTCCCCCCCGTGTCCCCCCCGTGTCCCCCCCGTACCGTGTCCCCCCCCGTGTCCCCACCCCGTGTCCCCACACCCGTGTCCCCACACCCGTGTCCCCACACCCGTGTCCCCACACCCTGTCCCCACCCCGTGTCCCCACACCCTGTCCCCCCCCGTGTCCCCTTCCCTGTCCTCCATCCCCATTCCCTGTCCCCATTCCTGTTCCTGTCGCCAGTGCTTCATACCTCGTTTTCCACCTGTCCCCATGTCCCCTGCTCCCCTGACCCTCCCGTTGTCCACTCTCCCTGTTCCCCGGCATTTTTCCCTCACTCTTCGCCCTTGTCTCCTGTCCCTGTCCACACTGGTCCCTGTTCCTGTTCCTTTCATACCTTTCCCGTGTCCCTGTCCCCTTTCCCATGTCCCCGTTCCCTGTCCCATGTCCCTCTCCCATGTTCCTGTCCCTCTCCCCTCTCCCATTCCCTTTCCTTGCCTCTGTCCCGTATCCTGTGTCTCTGCCCCTGTCCCTGTCCCTGTCCCGTTCCCTCACCCACTGGTTCCGGCCATTCCCGCCTCTAGGTGTCCTGTCCCTGTCCCTGTTCCGTCCTGTCCCCTGTCTCCTGTCCCCTGTCCCCTGTCTCCTGTCCCCTGTCCCTGTCCCTGTCTCCTGTCCCTGTCTCCCTGTTCCTGTCCCTGTCCCCGTTCCCCTCACCGTCCCTTCCCGTGTCCCTGTCCCCTGTCTGTCCCTGTTCCTGTCCCTGTCCCTGTCCTGTCCCTGTCCCTGTCCCTGTCCCCTGTCCCCTGTCCCTGTCCTCCTGTCCCTGTCCCTTGTCCTCTCCTGTCACGCTGTCCCTGTCCCTGTCCCCTGTCCCGCCTGTCCCTGTCCCTGTCCCTGTCCCCTGTTCCCTGTCCTGTCCCTGTCCCTGTGCCCTGCTGCCCCTCCTGTCCCTGTCCTGTCCTTGTCCCTTTGTCCCCTGTCCCTGTCCCCTGTCCCTGTCCCTGTCTGTCGCCCCTGCTGTCCCTGTTCCCTGTCCCCTGTCCCTGTCCCTGTCCCTGTCCCTGTCCCTTGTCCCCGTCCCTGTCCCTGTCCCCTGTCCCTGTCCCTGTCCTGTCCCCTGCCCTTCCCTGTCCCCCTGTCCCTGTCCCTTGCCCTGTCCCTGTCCTGTCCCTGTCCCCTGTCCCTGTCCCCTGTCCGCCTGTCCCTGTCCCTGTCCTTGTCCCTGTCCCTGTTCCTTGTCCCTGTTCCCTGTTCCTTGTCCCTGTCTCCTGTCCCTCTGTTCCTGTCCCTGTCCCTGGTCCCTTGTCCCTTGTCCCTGTCCCTGTCCCTGTCCCTGTCCTGTCCCTCCTGTCCTGTCCCGTGTCCCCTGTCCTGTTCCCCTGTCCCCTGTCCCTGTCCTGACCCCCTGTCCCTGTCTTCCCTGTCCCTTCCCTTGTCCCCTGTCCCTGTCCCTGTTCCCATGTCCTTCCCGCTGTGGCCCTTCCTGTCGGCCCTGTCCCTGTCCCTGTCCCTGTCTCCCTGTCCTGTCCTGTCCCTGTCCCCTCCGGTCTTCTGTCCTGTCCTACCGCTGTCGCTTCCTTCCTGCCCTGTCCTGTCCTGTGGCTCCCTGCAAACTCTCCGCGTCCCTTCCCGTGTCCCTGTCCCCTCCCAATGTGTCACCAGTCCCTCTGTCCAGTTGATGATTCCCTGTCCTGTCCCTGTCTGTCCCGTGTCCCTCACCCGCTGGTCCGGGCCACGTTCTCCGCTCTCGGCCCT
>CM019214.1:123719903-123734214 GCA_009741485.1 Malurus cyaneus samueli
TGTGCCGTTATGTCCAGCACTCTCCATGAGAAGAAAGGATGGATTGTATGAAGGCTTTGGGTGGTGTTTTTGTGGTCAGAGATGTGTCCAGTCTCTTAAGGAGCTCGTTTGGGCACTTTTTTTGGGAAACTATTTGAGCCAAAGGTTAAAAAACGCAGACCACACCAACCAAAACTATCTCAGAATCTGCATATACCTCTAGAATTATTGGCTCATGAATTTGATGATCCCTTTAAGTCAGTTCTTCAAAGTGATCAGACCTCTGTTGCGAATCCAACTAATGATTGATATGGCAATAAAGTTCCACCAGCGGAGTTGCTGAGGGAGATGCACTGCTATGAGGAAATCATACAGAACTCGCACACTACCTTTCCGTAACCGCGAGTTCCCTGAGTTAAGAAAACCGATCCATAAAATATATAGAGAGAAAACACGTCGAATTAATGAATGGTTTACTGTGTTAAAGAGTTCGTACCCAGGGTGAGGATGGAAATCACAGTCACATTTTCACTCCGTGGTGGTGCCTCTGTCCTGGGAGTTTCTGTTCTGTGGCATTTCCACCGGGTGCTGCCTCAGCCCCTGGAGGAAAGGAAAGTGGAAAATATTTCAGAATTTTCTTAAATTAAGAAAATTCCACTAAAAAACTTCAGAAATGTCTTAGTATTTCTAAACTTAAAAGTTCAAGTAAAGAAGTTTAAGAAATCGTTATTTCCCCAGCAGATTTGGAGCCAGGGATCAGGCACTGCCATGGCTTGGTCTGTGCTCAGCTACAAAACTCGATATTTGATTTATCTGAACAATAAACATCCCTAACACAATATTTATTTTATTCCTGAACATAAGCTTCAGACAGCATCTCGTCTATTCGTTAAAGAAACAATTTACTTAAAACCGAGCTGAGCTTGATAATTTTGAGCTTTCCCGTGCTTTACTGTCCCCCTTGCCTGAAAAACAACAATAAGCAAAATCGCTCTTAAAGAAGATATTTTGGTTTTCATGCCTTGGCATTTCTAGTGACAGCCTCTCCCTTCCACACCCCGATGTTGTGAGGTAATTTCTCACCACTGAAATCGTCAAAACTCGGTGAACCTCCCATTTTTCCTGCTGCTTTTGGTATTTCTCCAGGCAGAAAGGTGAGCTTTGACTTTCTTATGGACACAACAGACCCTCATTGTATAATTATATTGATTATATGTATATTTATAGTGTGATTAACTTTGATTTGTAACTTCAAAAGCTGAAATGATGCGCGCGCGCTGCGTGCACCAAAACTTGATAAATAAGAAATTTCCTTTATCAGATAAGCACACCTGGTAAAAACCACAGAATTCCAGGATGATTTGGGGTTGGAAGCGACTTTAAAAATCCTCTGATTCCATCCCTAAAAAGATTCCGGCTCCTTTCCCATGCAAGTTATCAACACACGTCAGGATTTATGGGATGGACGCATTCTGTGGTTTTAAACACGGATAAATCACTTTTAAACCAATCTAAACCAGAGTTTGTGCATTTTTAAACAGAGATCTTGTGTCATTGCAGAGCCTGCCGTGCTGAGCAGTGCAACCCCTGGTGAGGTTTGGGGTTTTTTTTAATTATTTTTTTTTCCGATTATTTGGGCTGTGGACTCTTGATTGAGCTGGGAAAATTCCCGATTTAGGAAGCACAGCCAGAACGGATGAAGAGTTGTCTCACAGTGCCATCTATGCAGCCCACCCAGAGCACCCCAGCCCCGCTCCACCGCCTCCCCCCTTCCTCCTCGAGCACAGCGATTTTGGGAATGGCAGGATGAGGGAAATGCTGCTCTCCGCTCCCAAACCCGGATGCGGGATGGAGCGCTGAGCCTACAGCAGGGCGTGTGTTTGGGATTCCAGATTGATAAATTCGGATAAACGAACCCAAACTCACCGTGGGATGGGACAACTGGGAGGGTTTGATGGGCTGGGTGTGGAGCTGAGCTGGGATCTGCTGGGGATTCCGGGGATGCAGAAGGAGCAAAATCTGCTGGACCCTGAAGGGCTGGGATCTGCTGGATCTTTTGGGGATGGAGAAGAGTTGGGATCTGCTGGATTCTCTGAAGGGCTGGGATTTCCTGGATCTTTCAGGGTTGCAGAAGAGCTGGGATGTCCGGATCCCTGAAGGGCTGAACCTGCTGGATTTTTTGGGTTGTGTAAGGGATGCGATCTGTTTGAATCTCTAGGGATGCAGAAAGGTTGGGATCTGCTGGGGATTGTGGGGATGGAGAAGGGCTGGGAACTGCTGGGTTTTTTGGGATGCAGAAGGGCTGGGATCTCCTGGATATTTTGGGGTTGCAGAGGCTGGGATTTTGTTGGAATCTTCTGGGGATGCAGAAGGGTTGGGACTGCTGGATTTTTTGGGGATGCTGAACCACGAGATCTGCCAGATCTTTTGGGATGAAGAAGTGCTGGGAACGGCTGGAATCTTTGGGGATGCAGAAGGGTTGGGATCTGCTGGGGATTCTGGGGATGCAGAAGGACTGGGACCTTTGGATCCTCTGAAAGGCTGGGATCTGCTAGAATCTTTTGGGGATGGAGACAGGTTGGAATCTGCTGGATTCTCTGGGGTTGCAGAAGGAGCGAAATCTGCTGGATTCCCTGAAGGGTTGGGATCTGCTGGGGATTGTGGGAATGTAGAAAGACTTGGGATCTGCTGGATTTTCTGAAGGGCTGGGATCTCCTGGGTTTTTTGGGGTTGCAGAAGGCAGGGATGCTGGAATCTCTGGGGATGCAGAAGGGTTGGGAACCCCCTGGATTCTCTGAAGGTCTGGGATCTGCTGGATATTCTGGGGATGTAGAAGACTTGGAATCTGCTGGATTCTCTGAAGGGCTGGGATCTCCTGGATATTTTGGGATTGCAGAAGGCTGGGATAGTTTGGAATCTCTGGGGATGCAGAAGGGTTGGGATTTGCTGATTTTTTGTGGCTTGCAGAAGGGCGGGGATCTCCTGATTCTCTGAAGGGCTGGAACCTGCTGGATTTTTGGGGGTTGAATAAAGGCTAGGATTTGTTTGAATCTCTGGGGTTGCAGAAGGACTGGACCTGCTGGATTCCCTAAAGGGTTGGGATCTGCTGGATCTTTTGGATGAGAAAGACTGGGATGCTGGATTCTCTGGGGTTGCAGAAGAGCTGGGACTGGTGGATTCTGAGCGATTTTCCTGGATCTTCTGAAGGGCTGGGAACTTCTCCATCCTCTGCAAGTCTGGTAACTTCTGGACCCTTTGTAGAGCTGGGAACTGCAGGATCCCCTGGAAGTCTGGCTGGTTGTTCGATCCTAAAAAAAAACCACCCAAAAAATCAGAAAAGCCTTTGCCCTGAAAAATTGAAAAATTACCCAGCGCCTGCTCAGTGCTCTGGATATGTTGGGGTTCTCTGTGATCAGGGGTTGCATCACTGTCCGCTCCACCCGGCGGTATACATTTGGTGTAATGTATAAATAAATAAAAAAATAAAAATAAAAATAAATAAAAAAATATAATAAAAATAATAATTTTTTAAAGTAAGTAAAAAAAAACCCCAATAAAATAAAATAAAATAAAGACGATAAGGAAATGACATAGGAATTAATAGGAATTGATAAGGAATCGATAAGGAATGAATAAGGAATGAATATAGGAATAAAATAGAGGAATTAAAAGGGAATATAATAAGAGAATAAAAACCTTGGTACTGTGGGGAGCCTGGGGCAGGTGCTGCTGCTCAGATCTGCCCCTGAGGAACAGCTCCAAACCCTTTTTTGCCCCGATCCCACACACAGAACAGCATCCTCTGGCTTCCTGTGTGTATATAAATAATTTTCACCCCCTCAGGGTGATAATTGGGGCTGGAGGAGCTGCAGTACCTGCTCTGGGGAGGTCCTGGAAGTGAAACGATGCCACCAGGCTGTGTCCCCTGAGCGCGGGGTGCTGAACTGTGCAGTTGGCCGTGGCTTTGGGGCTGAATCTCAGCACCCTCAGGGTGCTGCTCGAGCTCCACTTCTTCCCATCCACTCCCAGCTGGTGCCTGCTGTCACCTGCACACCCATGAGGAGGGGAAAAGTGAGGTTTTCCTAAGCCAAAGGGATAAATCAAAGCGTTTCTATGACCCTGAAATGCTGTTTTACATCATTCCTGCAGCGCAGGTTTGAGTCTTCCCCTTTTCCAGCTGTGGGGAGTTAAACACAAGGATTTCGTGCCTTGCCATGAGGAATTGGGGTAAATCTGATGTAATTCCTTCAGGTAACACTGATGATGTGCAAAAATAAAAATATAGATAAAGTTAAAGATTTATTTCTTGTGACAGAGATTTGTTTGAACAGCCCTGGAGGACAGGGAGGTGTTTCAGATTTTCTCCCGAAGTGCACAAACATTTCTGTTCATAACACAGAGATTCTGGTGCTTCCCTTTGCTCTCTTACCCTTAAATTAAAGGAATTCTTTATTTCTAAATGAACCTTCACAGAGAATCCCTTTCTCACTCTTTCTCACCCATTTTTTCCATCCCCAACAAAGCTGTGAGAGCTCCAAAAGCATTTCAGAGCGGTTCTGCTGGGAAGGAAATCATTTTTAGCAGCAGCAGCTCGGTAATTACAGCATCTTTGCCCCTGCTGAGCCTTGGTGAAACTGAGGTGTTGCCAGTAATTAAGATTTATTCGGTATTTTCTGATTAGTGCAAATATTTACAGTGAATGATTAAAACTGGGAATGGAAGGGGAAGGAAGGAGAGTTACTCCCAAAATCCTGAACACTTTTAAACAACACTTTTAAACAAAACTGATTAAAAAATAAATTCTAGCGCTCAAACACTGATTTTTGATCTCTTACCTGGGAGTTCTATCCCATTGTCCAGCAGCCAGGAAATCCGGGGCTGGGGTTTGCACCCTTGGGTGTGGCAGGACAGTCGGATGCCTCTTCCTGCATCTCGGGATGCTTCCAGCACCGGGACAGAAGGAGCAGCTGCAGCAGGAAGGTTTAGGATCAGTTTCGGGTATTTTTTTAATTCATTTTTATGAGCGTTATTGGGGTGATGTGTTAAACGCCATAAAATCTTGTGGAAAAATGAAATTTGGATGTGAGGAGCTGGTTGTGCCGTCCTGCTCCTCTGGGGAAAAAAAAAGAAAAAAAAAAAAAAAGAAAAAAGAAAAAAAAAAAAGAAAAACAAAAGTGAGGGAATTTACCCAAAATCTCAACTTTCTGGCTGTGGTTTTTGAAGCGCCTGCCGTAGTGGAAGCAGCTGTAAATGCCCTCGTCGTGCACCGTCACGTTGGACAGGCGGATGGACAATTCCTTCTCGGAATAACGGAGCAGTTTGTACCGCGGGTCCCTCAAAACTGCGGGGAGAACAGAGCTCGGGGTCCGCGGGTGTTGGGGGGCAGGAAATCGAAGATGAGGAGAGTTTTTATTGCGGCGTTGAATCAGTTCCCTGCCAGGAACGGGCTGGAGCTGCGACCCCGGGGAATGGGGCAGCCTGGGCGGTGGGATTGGGGTCAGCCCGTCCCCAAGCCCCCAGACCCATCCCCTCCCAGACACCATACCCCACACCAGTACCAGACCGTGACCTCAGTGCCTCCTAAACAGCATGTTCCCAGTGCCCTCCAGAGAACCCATCTCCCCAACCAGTCCACCCAAAAATGCCCCGTTTCTCGAGCCAATGTGCTCCACCACAACCCTGTCCTCAAACAACCTGCTGCAGAGAGCCCCAAGAACTTGCCACGAGTCCCCTAACGCGCTCCCCCTAACCCCACATGGCTCCTACAACACCCCAACCAACACCATTCCTGTTGCTTCTGCCGCAAGGCCTACCTGCCCAGTTAAAGCAGATTAAATAACAAGGGCAGGACCCAACTTGATACAGCCCTACACCCAGCACACCCTCACACCTCTGCGTCATCAATCTCGTCTCTCGAACGGCGCGCACCCACCACCCACACACCCAAGCTGCCGCAACAAGCAAAGTACCCCATCCCCAAGTGCCCCTAAACCTGTCGACCGACTCACCAGCGCGCGCGAACACCAGCCAAACTCCCATCATCGCTAAACCCACCCTAATGACAAGTGTCGCGAGAAGTTTCAGGGGCCAACAATGCTGGCCTATGCTCACCGCTGATATCCACACAGACTACCATTTCTCCACCTGCCCCTTAGAGCGTATATCCACACTGGAATCACAGTGGCTGCGACCACCACTATAAACCCTCAAGACACCTCAACATGCCCGCGACACAAGTCCCCGCCTCCATGCCCCACCAGAGACCCAGAGTACCTGCCCAATCTAGCAGCAAGAGGATCCGCATCCCAGGACCGCATGATCCGGCAGACAAGCACACCTCTACTACGCTCCTTAGCCGTCCGCCTACTATTTGCAGAAGTGCCACTACAGCAAACGCATCTCAGCCCAGCGTCTCCAGATGCCAGCCCATATTCTAACTCGTTATCTGGACAGCCCATCACCACAAGCGACTCTTCCCTTCTAGCTAAGAATACACACAGAGGCCTCTTCTAGGACGTCATTATCATACAACGCCCCAGCAGCAACAGCCAACCAAATATTCCCCCGCTATCACACCCAAGTAAACCTCAACAAAACCCCCAAAACACAGGTCACAAGCAAATTAAACCCAGTAGAATCTCAGCACGAATCACCCAAGCCAACACCGCCCAGCACAACCATACCCAGATTTAACATCTCTTCTCTAACCACTGGTGCGCTACTTATGCGACCCATGGGGCCACACATAGCTCAGTATAGCCACCCACAAAGAACAAACTGTACGCGCCACAGTTTGAACCCTCAGAAAACCCTAGGTGGCACAGGGCCATCCACCCAGTTGAGCGCGCACCCACTCCTCGTCGAATGCACACGAAGGCACCAGGGACCACGACCGACCACGGGAGGGGAGACAACAGGGCCCAGGACTGATTCCTGAAGCAGTTACGTCTCTCCATTCCCCAGCAACACTCCACAAAACCACTATTTCGTGCAACGATCCACCGACTATAGCTCAGCATCGCACCAAGGATCACCTTCTATCAGGCCCAGTCTTCAGTGGCCACCTCTTAATATCCATTAATATTTCCCTATATCTTCCTCTCTCTCGCACGAGAACCTTCCGCAACCGCCTCTAAACCGCGCGTGTTATCCCAGCACCTATTTTAGCTAATCAACTCACCAGGCCTGTCTCCAGCGCACACCATATTCCAGCTGGCATCCACGCCAACCCTCAATACCCCAAGAAGCCCCATCCTCACCCCATCCCACCACAAGCCACACGAGCAGCCGGCAGAACACCCCCACACTGCCACCGTCCAATAGACCTCCCTCCCTCGAGCCATGCCCCACAATCTGCCCCAAGGGCCCCATACCCTAAGTCACCTTTCGAGGGGTCCTCAAGAGCGGACCACCAGTCCCACTAGCACTGGTCCCCAGCCACGAATGACCCCATGCTCTCTCACATCGCAAAGCTGGGTATGCCCCGAGACGAGCACGACCCAGAGCGCTCTGCCACCATCCCAGCACAGGCCTCAGCATTGCGCGAGAGGGCCAGCAGCACTCTTCCTCGATCCCCCTATTCGCAATCCCAGACCTATCCATTCAATCAGACTCCCTAACGTTTTCCATCTTCCTTATAGCATTTTCCATACGTTCGCCTCTCCAAGAATTCGCCATCAAGACCAGTAGGCCAGCCTCATACAAATACACCAACCCCACAGATGCCGCTTCCTATAAAAGAGACCAATGTCCCCACAACACACCAAAAGAAAAATACCCCCAAACAAATCCCAACACACACACCCTACTCTGTCCCACACCTTCACACAACCCCACACTCCCGCCAATCGCCCCTAAACATCCTGTAATCCTCCAGTGGCCCGCCACGCGCATATCCCACCACCCCAGCGCGTTTCCTGCCCAAAGTCTCCCCCATGGTATGCCCATCCGCCAAGATGACTCTCGGAAGCCGACCCACACCGAGAGCCGACACGAGCCCCTATGCATCTTCTTTCTTCACCCTCTTCATTTCCATCCATCCCCAAGTCACCCCTCAGGCATTCGCTCAGCAACCACACCGGTCGCCAGGGCGCGGTCCACCAGGATCGGCCGGAGAAGATATCCGTAAGACTAACCGAGAGGCCCACTAGCCTCCTCTCGAGCAAAACACCGTCGAAGCCCCTACGCAGCCATTTACATAACTTTTACCTCTCGAGCCAGCGCCCCACACGGTAATCCTAGATACCCAGATAAACTAATGACATGAAGACTGAACTTTTTCATTGTGCAGTGTGCCAAATAGCCCTTTTCGCCGTCAGTTACCCATCTCCTCTATCTTACACCTTAGACACCGCCACACCCAGCCCATATCCACTCCACGATCTCACCAGTAACCGCCAAGCTATTTTAACCATAGATAGAGAGAAAAGCTCCCCCAACCCTACGCAAATACGGGCAAAACACACGAAGCAAACCGTGAGAGCTCTAAGAAAGCCAGGTGCATAAAACCTATTCTAGTGTCTTGTTGATCCAGGAATGATCAGGCACCTTCAACTAGCTGTCTAAACCTTTGGCGCCACACGCACCATTAATACCTAGTGATGGGGGGAAGCTTTTCTTTTTCCACGCACGAATGACCGTCTTTAGCTACCCCACACTGACCCAAACACCCCAATAAAAGCGAGCTTATGAAGCCAGCTCTGGAAGCTGACGTTCGGGAATGAAAACGGTCACTTCTAATTTTGACTACAGGCAGAAGATGAAGATGTTTGGATGCTGGGGCAGAACCACAGGCACCCACGGACTGAGGAGCCCTGCACTAAATTGCAAGCTATGCCTCCAGTTGGTCACAGCCTGAGGAAAACCACTCATATCCGGATCCACAAAATTATTTTGGCACCAGATCACTACTCTTTTGAAGGCCTCAACTTCGCCGTCCAAGCAACTCCCAGCAGCCCCAGTCCAACCCCTAGTGCCCCCCAGACCACACCCAGCATTCCCTAGCCTGTCCAGCACCCCCAGATCCATCCCCAGTGCCTCTAACCTGCCCCAGCACAGTCCAACGCCCCAGCCCCATCCCAGTACCCCAACCCTTCTCAGCACCTCAGCACCCCCAGCCCAGTCTTCAGTGCCCCCAACCCCATCCTCAACGCCCCCAGACCGACCGTCCCCAGGCACCCCAGGACCCCTCTCGCAGACCCCTAACCCCTGTTCTCATCATTTCCAATCGCCCCAGCCGCATCCCCCAGTGCCCCTAAACCTTCCCAGTCGCCCCTAAACCTGTCCCGAGCACCGGCCGACCGCATCATCCGAACAATCCCCTAAACCCTGTCCCCAGCACCTCCAGAACCCATCCCCAATACCCCTAACCCTGTTCCCAGGTGCCCCAGCCCCATTCCCAGCACCCCCAGCTCTCCCATGCCCACCCAGTCCTTCAGCACCCCAGACCCATCCCAGCACCCCTAACCCCGTCCCAGACCCTCAGCATCCTCAGGCCGGTCTTCAGTGCCCCAACCCCGTTCTGAGCCCTCCCAACCCTGTCCTCAGCACCCTCAGAGCCCCCAGCTTCATCCCAGCGCCCCCAACCCGTTCCCATAACTCCAATGCCCAGTCCATCCCCAGCACCCCAGCCCCATCCCCAGTGTCCTAACCCTGTCCTCAGCGCCCCCAGCCCCCTCCTCAGTGCCCCTAAACCTGTCCCCAGTGCCCCCAGACCGTGGAAGCACCCCCAGCCCATCCCCACTGTCCCCAGTACCCCAGACCATCCCCAGCACCCCCAGACCCATCCCAGTGCTCTAACCCCATCCCCAGCGCCCCTAACCCTGTTCCCAGTACCCTCAGCACCCTCACCCGTCCCAGCACTCCCAGCACCCCCAGTCCCCCCCAGTGCCCCACCCACCCCCAGCACCCCTAAGCCTGTTCCCAGCACCCCCAGATCCATCCCCAGTGCCTCTAAACCTGTCCCCAGCACGTCCAACGCCCCCAGCCCCATCCCCAGTACCCCCAACCCTGTCTCCAGTATCCTCAGCACCCCCAGCCCAGTCTTCAGTGCCCCAACCCCATCCTCAAGCCCCCAGACCCTTCCCCAGCGCCCCTAACCCTGTTCCCAGCACCCCCAGTGTCTCCAGCCCCATTTCCAGTGCTCCCAGCCTCATCCCAGAGCCCCATCCCCATCTCCACACCCCAGACCCTCCCCACACCCCCAGACCCCTCCCAGCATCCCAGTGCCCAGCCCATTCCCAGCACCTCAGCCCCGTCTCTAGCACTTCCAGCCCCATCCCCAGTGCTCCTAACCCTGTCCACCGCCCCAGCCCCATTCCCAGCACCCCAACCCTCTCCAGCCCCTAACCTGTTCTCATCATTTCCAACGCCCAGCCCCAACCCCAGTGCCCCAACACCCATCCCCAGTGTCCCTAACCCTGTCCCCAGCACTCCAGACCCATCCCAACGCCCCTAACCCTGTCCCCAGTGCCCCCAGCCCCATTCCCAGCACCCCCAGCTCTCCCATGCCCATCCCCAGTGCCTTCAGCACCCCAGACCCATCCCCAGCACCCTAACCCCGTCCCAGACCCTCAGCACCCTCAGCCCGGTCTTCAGCGCCCCCAACCCCGTTCTGAGCCCTCCCAACCCTGTCCTCAGCACCCTCAGAGCCCCAGCTTCATCCCAGCGCCCAACCCCGTTCCCATACCTCCAACGCCCCCAGTCCCATCCCAGCACCCCCAGACCATCCCAGCGCCTACCCCGTCCCAGTAACTCCAAGCCCAACGCCCATACCCCAAGCCCCCAGACCCATCCCCAGCACCCCAGTCCCATCCCAGTGTCTCTAACCTGTCCTCAGCCCCCAGCCCCTCCTCAGTGCCCCTAAACCTGTCCCCAGTGCCCCAGACCGTGGGAAGCACCCCAGCCCCATCCCCACTGTCCCCAGTACCCCCAGCCCCATCCCCAGCACCCCCAGACCCCCAGCGCCCTAACCTGTTCCAGTACCCTCAGCCACCCACCCGTCCCCAGCACTCCCAGCACCCCAGTCCACCCTAGTGCCCCCAGACCACCCCCAGCACCAACCCTGTTCCAACACCCCCAGCCCCATCCCCAGTACCCCAACCCTGTCTCCCAGCATCCTCAGCCACCCCAGCCCAGTCTCAGTGCCCCAACCCAACCTCAACACCCTCAGACCCTTCCCAGCACCCTAACCCTGTTCCAACACCCAGTGTCTCCAGCCCCATTTCCAGTGCTCCCAGCCTCATCCCAGAGCCCCATCCCATCTCCAGCACCCCAGACCCCTCCCCCACACCCCCAGACCTCCCAGCATCCCCAGTGTCCCCAGCCCCATTCCCAGCACCCTCAGCCCCGTCTCTAGCACCTCCAGCCCCATCCCCAGTGCTCCTAACCCTGTCCCCAGTGCCCCCAGCCCCATTCCCAGCATCCCCAGCCCATCCCAGCACCCTAACCTGTTCTCACCACCCCAGCACCCCCAGTTCCATCCCAGTCCCATTCCCACCACCTCCAGTGCCCCCAGACCCATCCCCAGTGCCCCAGCCCCCTTGGAAATCACCACCCTGGTTTCACACTCACACTCACTGATTTTTCACACTCACACTCACCCCTCTGTTTTTTCACACTCACCCCTCCGGTCATTGAGGAAAATTGTGAACCCACGGGGGTTCAGCCACTGCAGAGAAGAGTTGGAGTCACCGCGGGTGCTGAAGGCGCAGCTCAGCTCGAGGTTTTCTCCTTCCTTCAGGGTCACCGTGGCGCTGGCAGCCCCTGCAAACCCCCCTGGCACACACCGGGGTAAAAAATTGTGATGTGAAGAAAAACAATGATGTTTTGCACACAAAAAATTGCCAATTTTCCCTTTTTTAAAAGGTTTTTCTATAGTTCTCCATTGTGTACAGCGTCACTGCATGACAGAGGTTTGGGTTTCTCACCTGCCAGCACCACCAGATTTTGTTATTAAACCTTTTATTTGTTATTATTTGTTATTATTAGTTATTTATTTATTGTTATTAATGTTGTTTATTGTTATTAGTTATAATTATTTATTTGTTATTAGTTTTAGTTATTAGCCAATAAAATATTTCATTTTTAGCCAGAAAAGAACCAATACCAGACCCGTTTCATGCATTTTCTCCCTGTATTTAAATGCAAATATTATATTTTCAATTATTCCATCTTTGTAACTTTGTAATTATATTTAAGTTCCCTTCCAACTCAAATTCTCTGATTTAAAGTCCCATTCTGGAGCTGTTGATCCTGATTTTCTCAGTGTGTGACTGAGTTGTGAATGATTTTTCAGCACCTCTGAAAAACGAGGCTTTTTTATTCAAAAATCATAATCCTACAACTGCTTGGAAACTTCTTTTGGATTAAAAAAAAAAAACAAAACCCCAAACCCGGCCTGGCCCAAATAAATTAAATTTCTTTTTTCTCCCATTTCACAGGCAGGCAGCAAAATGTGGATTTTCTCCGCAGATGTTCTAAGACAAATAAAACACTTGGTGAAAATATTTGATGTTCTGGAATAAATCACCTCCTTCAGCCAAAAACCAGGCCCTGGTTTTGTGTAGTTCTTGGGTCAGAATTCAGCAAATGCAGGAGAGTTTTGCTTTTCATTCCTGTTTTGTTGGTTTTGATTTGATTTCCCAGGTAGGGGCCGGCTGCCAGTTCCCACTGCAGGTTGGGGAAATGAATCTTTCTGGCCTTTCATGTTCTGGAAATTTTAAATCTCTCAGAAATGAAGCTTTTGTTGGGAATACGAATCTTTCTGGTGTTTGGGGAAGATTTTAATATTCTGAAAAAATTTAAAATCTCAAAAATTAAGCTTTTGCTGGGAATATGAATATTTCTGGTGTTTGGGGAAAATTTTCATGCTCTGAAAAATTAAAAATCTCTCAGAAACTGAGCTTTTGCTGGGAATTTTGCTGGACCTGAATTTTTTTTACCACCAGAATCAACTCGTTTCCCATCACGACAGAAATTTCTGGTGGCGACTGTGGCTTGAGACGACCCGTGGCAGGAGGTGAGAGTTTTCTGAGAGGCAGCTGGGGGCTGTCTGTGGTTTTCCACGGGACCTTTGGGTATTTTTGTTGCCCTGATGGTTTCCTGTCAGCAGCATATAATGGCCTGGTTTTTATTGTTTTATATTATGCGAGCAGATTGTATTATTGAAGAAAAGAACGTCTGCTGTTTAAAAAAAAGAACCCAATAATTGTATTGCAAAAATCGCTGTATTAATTACCTGTACATCTGTATTTTTTTATTTTGGGGTGGGGCAGGCAGGGGGTGGGTGGTTTTTTTAATCATCATTTTGAGTGCTGCCAACTCAGTTTTGATTGCTGCTCACATTAAACAGAATTCTCGAAGGCAGAGGAAAATCTCTCGTGGGTGATTATATGAAGATGCCAACACCCTCCCTATTCCAATTTCTTCGGGAGTGGGGTGGGGTTTTGAGCTCGTTTTCCTTTTTCTGAGGCTGAAATTCATCACTTGACAGCAGATGGCAAAATTCTCTCAGCTCTGGTTTTCCATGCTCAGGGATAGAATTTTCCGTCTGGATTCAGTCCACCTTGGTGTCCCCGAGAATCCCAGCGAGCTCTGATCTCCCTGCAGAGCCACAAATTCCAAATCTCCCTCCCTGCACAGCCATAAATTCCCTTTCTCTCAATATTCCTTCCTCCGGGATCCTGCAAGCAAAGCCAGTCAAAACCTCTCTGTGACAAGACAGAATAAACCAAAGTGATTTTTTAAATTTTATTATTTTTTTTATATTATTCATATATAACACCACAACGGTTTTCAAGCACTTTCCCAACACCCCCAAACAATCGCGCCCATCTTGGCGAGCTCAATCCTGTAGATCTCAGCAGTGTGACAAACCCGCATTTCCCTTCTCCTTTACCTTTCCCCTCTCCGCGCATCACTCTCTGAGCTGTGGAGGGGTGCGAACACAATCCCCCGCGGTTTTTGTCCCCCCCGGTTTTTGCACCCTCTTTCCTTTCCCCCCGTTCACTGAGGTCACCGCTGTCAGCACCGCCAGCTCGGAGGAAACTCGGGTGGGAGAGAAGGGCAGAGACCCCTCTGCTGAGATCGCGGTGAATGCGCTGAAAAGGGACGGAGAGACCGGCAACAGACACAGGACACAGAGAAGAAAAGAGAGAGAAAGAGAGAGAAGAGAGAGGAAACCCACCCGACGGAGCGCAGCATGAGCGTCCCAAGGGCTGCTCGCCGCGGCTCTGCTGCTGCTGACAGGTAAGAGACCTTAAACCGGATCGGAGAACCCTGATCCCAAAACCCCAAACACGCTCTGCTGCTGCTGTGATATAGGACCTTACAA
>CM019214.1:123734239-123765148 GCA_009741485.1 Malurus cyaneus samueli
CACAGGTACGAGAGAGATAGAACAACCTCAGAATGTTTTTTTTTCCCCATCTCAAGGATGAAAGAATGGAGTTTTGGGATGTCCTTGGAGCTGGGGACCCTCCAGAAAGGGTGCCTGGGCCTGGGGGTTTTTTTGGAATGTTTGGGAGTTGGGGGTTTTTAAGGGTTGGGGTTTGGGTTTTAAGGTTTTGAGTTTTTGGGGGTTGGGGGGTTGGGGTTTTGGGTTTTGAGGGTTGAAGTTTTGGGGTTTGGGGTTGGGTTGGTTTGGTTTGAGTTTGGGTTTGGGGTTGGGGTTGGGGTTGAGGTGATTAACCCCACCAAGGTTCATTGTCCAGAACCAGACACACCAAACCTGTGACTGAGATGGGAAAAAGCTCTTTTAGAGCAGCCCAGGATCCACCACAAAGCTCCTGGAGAGCTCTCTTCCATGTATGACAGCCTCCTTTCCCATCCAGAGAGCCGAGTCCATCCCAAATTCCACAGAACCCATCCCACCCCTGGGAGCTGCGGGTACAAACCAGCCCCAGCTCTGCATCCCTCTGGAGGGTCTGGTGACCCCCATCAGGTGACAGGGACTGTCCCAGCCCCTCTGGAGGTGCCACAGATGGTGCAGGAGGATCAGCGAGGGCTGGCAGCAGCAGGAGAGCCGAGCTGCTCAGCAGATGGTGGCAGTTCCTTGCTTCCCTTCCTTCTGTTCTGCTCCTTGGTGGAGGATTTCTCCAGCTACTTCCAAGGAAAGCTGCTGCAGATATTCCCTCTGTGTGGATTCCTCCTGCTCCACGAATCCCAGAATCATACTCGTTGAGTTTTTCCACACCTTTTAACTTCATCCTGTTGATGTCAGGGAATACAGAATTTCTCATCCCCTGTGTTTTTCCCTGTGCATTCCCATGAATTCCCAGCTCTGAGAGCAGAGTGTCAAATCTTTCAGCCCCACAACAGCAACAGCAGCCAGAGATGCCTTTTCAGATCAAACTCGAGCAGGGAAATCAAGAATGGTCGATGGCCACCATAGCTGTCTAAATTCCACAATTCAGTGCCATTTTAGGGTGTTTGGATTTAAACACACGGTCGTGGCTTTGCTCACCCTTAAAAATCATCCCCCCCTTTCCCTCCTGGTTACTGAAGGCACGACTGGAATCAAGTTGGGAAGAATTAAAAATCCTAGGAAAAAGAACAAAATAACCCTGGAAAAACTTTTTTTTCCAAAGCACAGAGTGGCAGGAATTCCATGAAAGATCTTAACCAGATAAAGCACCAGGAGAACTGAGGTTCAAGGCTGGGAGTGCTGTGCCCTGCTGTGTTAAAAACTCCCTTTCATTAACAATCTTTTTGTGCTTTTCCTCCCCAGACTCTGCAGGTGATCTACCCCTACACCCCTCAGAATGACGATGAGCTGGAGCTGGTACCAGGGGATTTCATCTTCATGTCCCCCGTGGAGCAGAGCAGCACCAGCGAGGGCTGGATTTACGGGATCTCGCTGGCCACGGGCTGCTCGGGGCTGCTGCCCGAGAACTACATCACCAAGGCGGACGAGTGCGGCACCTGGGTGTTCCACGGGTACAGGGGATTACTTTTTTCCCAAAAAAAAAGCAGCTGGGATTTCACTGGGACTCTGGGAAGGTCACTGAAGGGATGGAGTTGGCACACTCAGCCCCGTCTCAGCAGGAAGGGAGGAGCAGATGCTCTCCTTGGCGTGAGGTTGAAGGATGAGGGGATTTTTTTTGCTGAGATGTTGCAGCAATTCTTTCTCACAGCCAGGGTTAATGGGGCTGGTGCAGATGGCTGCTGCAGGCGCTGGGATCAGAAAGGTGTCCATTTGAGCATTAATTTGGGAAGAGACGTCTTCTGTGCATCATTCCCTGCTGAAAAGGGCTTGGGAGCAGCAACGTTTGTCATAATATTTGGCGAATTTTTGAGCTTTCCCATCAGGACAAGAACATTTTCCTTTAATATTTAGCAAAACTTTTAGAAACTTTCTATTGGGAACAGCAACATTTTTCATAAAATTTAGCAAAAATTTTAGAAACTTTCCATTGGGAACAGCCTCATTTTCTCAACATTTGGCTGAATTTTACCAGCTTTCCATTGGGAGTAGCAACATTTTTCACAGTATTTAGAAGAATTATTTGAAACTTTCCATTGGGAACAGCAACGTTTTTCACAATAATTGGCAGAATTTTTAGAGACTTTCTGTTGGCTTCAATGGCATAACCATTATATACAACCAAAATAACCTTTGGAATAAGGTGCTACAAACCTCCCTGCAGCCTTTAATTCCCAAACTTTGGGCCAAAACTCTGCAGTCGGTGGGACAGACTGCTCCCCAGGTGATAGGGTGAGCACCCTGTGGTCATCAGAAAAGTCCTGGCATTTTCTGTGAGAATATTCCAGGGCTGAGAGAGCCTCCCAGACCAAATTTTGGGAGTTGTTCTGTGAATTATTTCCAAGGAAACAGCTCTTGGGGTTGGGATTTGTCTCCTCATGTGTGTGCATCACCAGCCAGGAGCTCTCCGGGCAGCACTAAAAACCAAAATAATAATGAAATAATCTCACAGTAATTACACAGCAGTAATTACAGCAGCTCCTGAAGGCTGCACAAATATCCTGAGCACACAGAGCATCCCCCAAGCCAATATTTCTGTGTTTTTGGCAGGTCCTACTCCATCCTGAACACCACATCTTGCCCATCCCTTCCAGCCTTTGCTGATGGAGCTCTGGAGAGGAGGCAGCAGGAGGAGCAAGGGCCAGGGGACACAGGGCCACTGACCATCATCTGCCAGAACGTGCAGGTAGGGACCCACAGCCCGAAATCCTCAGGGATCAGCTTCCAGTGAATGGATTTTCCCCAAAAAATGGGCTCTTTTCACTCCCTGCAGCACAAGTGAGAAAGTTTTTGAATGCCACAATCACTCACAAAATTGTTGGCCTCAAACTGCTTCTCCAGCCGGGGTGGAAAGGCCCATCCTCTGCTCCCTCCAGCAGCTTTAAACCGGCATCAATTCACCAGCACCACCAAATTCACAAAAACCTCCATAAATCCATGAAAATAACAAATCCTGTGGTGTTCGTAGAGCCTGGTGATGCTCTTGGGATACCCCAGGTGTCACTTACCTCGGCTGAAGCTGCCACCTGCTGTCCCTTGCCTTGCAGCCTCTGAGGAGCAGCAGCCAGCCATAAAAATTATAAATCCTGTGAATTTTGCACAGCCTGGTGCTGCCTCTTGGGATACCCCATGTCCCCCTGCCCTCGGCTGGAGGTGTCACCTTCTGTCCTTTGCCTTGCAGCCCATGAAAAAGAGCAGCCAGCCATAAAAATAACAAATCCTGTGATGTTCACACAGCCTGGTGCTGCATCCCAAGGGTGCCCCATGTCCCCCTGCCCTCAGCTGGAGGTGCCATTTGCTGTCCCTTGCCTTGCAGCCCCTGAAAAAGAGCAGCCAGCCATAAAAATAACAAATCCTGTGAATTTTGCATAGCCTGGTGCTGTGTCCCAGGTACCCCAAGGTGTCCCTGCCCTCTGCTGGAGGTGCCACTTGCTGTCCCTTGCCTTGCAGCCCCTGAGGAACAGCAGCCGGCCATTAAATAATAAATCCTGTGAATTTTGCACAGCCTGGTGCTGCCTTCAGGAGTGCCCCATGTCCCCCTGCCCTCAGCTGCAGGTGCCACCTGCTGTCCCTTGCCTTGCAGCTCCTGAGGAGGAGCAGCCAGCCATAAAAATAACAAATCCTGTGATGTTCACACAGCCTGGTGCTGCATCCTGGGATGTCCCAGGTGTCCCTGCCCTCTGCTGGAGGTGCGACCTTCTGTCCTTTCCCTTGCAGCCCCTAAGGAGGAGCAGCCAGCAATGAAAATAATAAATCCTGTGATGTTTGCACGGCCTGGTGCTCCCTCTTGGGATGTCCCAGGTGTCCCTTCCCTCAGCTGGAGGTGCCATTTTCTGTCCTTTCCCTTTCAGCCCCTGAGGAGGAGCAGCCAGGGCCCCCAGAAGCGCTGCCTGTTTGTCTGCAGGCACGGCGAGAGGATGGATGTGGTTTTTGGGAAGTACTGGCTGTCCCAGTGCTTCGATGCCAAAGGTGAGCTCCTGGGATTTTCTAGAGAAAGGAGAGCGGCCTTTGCCTGATGGAAGCTGGGTTTTAACCTAAAATGATGATTTTTATGCTGGCAGGAGCAGGGAGTCAGGCCAGGGAGGAAATTCTCCATTTGCCAATATTTGGGAAATATTGCAGGAGTGATTGCACTCAGCAGTTACATCACAAAGAGCAGATTAACTCCTGATGTTGGTGGTCAGTGTTCAGTGAAAACATTTAATACCATCAAAAAAGTATTTTGCACAGCTGGGTCTCTGTCCTAAATGTAAAGAGTGGTTTTAGGGGCCAAAATGGGTGTTTTCAACCCATTAATAGGCTTGGGTTTCAGACTGCAGTTAACAAATTATAACTTCAGGCTCTGTTGGCCTCGGAGCTGATCAGAAATCTGTCCTAGAAGTCTTTTTTCTATTCAAAAATATCAATACCTTGCAGCCAACGGATGAGTTCATAACTCCCTTCTTTCTAAACTGTAGCTGAAGAGCTCTGATATTCCGGCCTCCTGTAAAAGTGTAATGTTTGTTGTGGGATAGAGATTATTTTCCTTGGGGAAATCGGTCCTAAAGAAAACTTTTAAAGCCTTAGCAATATTCTCTGCTGATTCTGAGCTGCTGAAAGATGTTTGACTTAATTATGTGACATTCTTGATGGGAAAAACCACTCAAGAGCCAGGTTTAGACAGGACCTGAAACCACAAAAATGTGGTGGGAGAGTGGAAAATCAGATCTGATGCTCCTGCCTGTTCCTGGAACGATCCCCTCGTGTCTGAGGGAGAAATTCCAGCTGGAATATCCTCTCCTGCAGGCAGGTACATGCGCAGTAACCTGAACATGCCTCACAATTTACCTCAGAGGAGTGGCGGCTTCAGGGACTACGAGAAGGACGCTCCCATCACCGTGCTGGGCTGCACCCAGGCCAGGCTCGTGGGTAAGCACTGGGGCCAAAGGGTGGATCTCCATGGGATTTTGGGATGGAATTCTCTCCTCTGAGCATTGGGAGGCCCTGGCAAAGGTTGGGAAATCCTTGGAAATTGCCCAAGGCCAGGTTGGATGGGGTTTGAGCCACCTGGGATGGTGGAGGTGTTCCTTAAACTGGATGGGTTTTTTAAGGTCCCTTCCCACCCCAAACCATTCCATGATTCCATGAACTTGCCCAAGGAAGCTTCACTCCTTCCTCCCACACTCCCCATCAGAGAAAAGTGAAGTGCAAGGTGGAAAAAAACACATTGGATACCCTGACTAATGGGAATGAAAAATTTCAAGGAGCTTTGCAAAGTCCCTTCACCTTCCCTTTGCAGATCCCTTCACCTTCACTTTCTAAAGTCCCTTCACCTTCACCTTCACTTTGCAAAGTCCTTTCATGTTCCCTTTGCAAAATCACTTCACGTTCCCTTTCCAATGTCCCTTCCACCTTCCCTTTCCAAAGGTCCCTTTCCAAAGTCCCTTCACCTTTCACAATTTCCCTGATTCAAAGGAAACCTCGTCTCCTTCAGCTGCTGCAGCTGAGGAAGAGGCAAAGCAGGAAATGTGGGATAAGGGATGAAATCAGAGCCATCAGCAGGATGTGAGCATTTGGAAGATTTTATTATCCACGCTGGGCAGAAATGCAGCAGCGTGAGCATCACCTCATGGAAAAAAAAAAAAAAAAATGCTTTTTTCATCTCCAGTTTGTCTCAACAACACAATTTTATCAACTTGCCTAGATTTCTATCATCAGAAACATTGCCCAAATAATTCCCAGAGTTCTGCCACCCTCCCCATCCTCATCCCTGACTTCTGAGCATTGATTTGTGCACAGGCAGAAAATCCTTTGCCAGGCAGAGAGCTGCGTTAGGGGAGCCCAGCCCCTTCCAGACAGCGCAGAGCTGAGCCTTCCCTTCCCTCTGCTCACATCCTCGGTGCTCACAGCCAAACTGGGGCAGCTAAAATTATCCTGGATCTTGTGAGCACCGGGAAATCGCTCAGCAGGAGGAGCAGGAGGAGGAGGAGGAGCAGAAGGAGGAGGAGGAGGAGGAGGAGCAGGAGCAGGAGGAGCAGGAGGAGGATGCTCGGAATCTCAGCCAGAAGGCAGTGGGGTTGGAGGCACACACAGAGGGACAAGGGCACGGTTTGGGGGGAATTAAAAAGGTTGAGGGCACATTTGTGGGGAGTTAAAGGGGTCTGAGGACATATTTCGGGGAATTTAAGGGTTTGAGGACACATTTTTGGAGGAATTAAAGGGTTTGAGGAGACAGTTTTGGGAGAATTAAAGGGGTTTAAGGACACATTTTGAGGGGATTAAAGGGTTTGAGGGGACATTGTTTTGAGGAATTAAAGGGTTTGAGGACACATTTTTGGGGGAATTAAAGAGTTTGAGGGCACACTTTTGGGAAATTAAGGGGCTTGAGGACACATTTTTGGGGGAATCAAAGGGGTCTGAGTACACACTTTCCTGGTGACATTCAAGGTATCCAAGGACACATTTTGTGGGGAATTAAAAGGGGTCCAAGAACACATTTTAATGGTGGCATTCAAGGGTTCAAGGACACTTTGCGATGGCTTTAATGGGGTCCAAGGACACATTTTGTGGGGAATTAAAAGGGGTCCAAGAACACATTTTAATGGTGGCATTCAAGGGTTCAAGGACACTTTGCGATGGCTTTAATGGGGTCCAAGGACACATTTTGTGGCGAATTAAAGGGGTCTGAGGACACACTTTTTGGCTGGTGGCATTCAGAGTGACAATGGACAACAACAGCAGCCTGTGGTGCAACTAGTGTGCTCTGATCTGTAATTCCTGTGCTGCCCCAAGCCCTGAGCAGCTCCCCTGTGACAGAGAGCAGTATCTGTCCCTCTCCTAAATGACTCCACTCTCTGGACAGATTCCTGGCTCAGCCTGACATGGTGACAGCCAGGTTAATGTCCCCTCCTTTGTCCAAAATGTGCCTCCTGCCCACCACAAGCCCGAGGAGATCCCCGTTCCCCTTGGTTCCCCTAGGCACTGCAGGAATATTCACAGCCCTGATGATTTTTATCTCATTTGCAGTGATCTCCCACCTTTTCTGTGTAATGAAATGTTATTTTTTGCTAGCACAGAATCCAGCCAGATGAATTAAGCCGGGTTGAGTTGTGTTGAATCATTTGATTTACAGCTTCTGAATGAAATTAAATTCAATCCGGCATGTACATTTTTCTGGTTGATTTTTGGCTGGACCCAGGAGATGGACTGGATCTGACAGGCATCCCTTTGCAATGCCATTTCTTGGATTTTTCATGAGAATCAAAACTCCTTGCAGGTTGAAGCTCTTGCTAGACAAAAACACCATTGTAGACTACATCTACAGCCGCCACCCTGCGCTGTGTGCAGACAGCACAACATCCTGAAAGTCAAACCTCGCTGGGGATGGCTCCAATTTCATCTTTCATCATAAAACACTGACAATCGGGTTATTTCACGGAATGTATTTATGATTTGCACAATCCATAAGGAATCTTTTCTGATTGCACCAGCTGCCATTCCCTGGCATACATTAAATAAATATATTAAATACATCTAAATGCTTACATTAAATTCCATTATTAAATACATATATTAAATGCAGATATTAAATACATACATTACTTACATTAACTACATATTTAAATATGTATTACAGTACATGTGTGAGATACATACATTAAATGCATGCTTACTTAATTACATATATTAAATACATATATTGAATACTTACTGAATACCTTATTCAGTATTTGAATTATATTATATTGAATACATAGATTTAATACATAGATTAAATACAAACATTCAATGCATATATTAAATATATACAATAAATACATCTATTAAATACATATATGTAATACATGCATTTTATACATACATTAAATGCATACATGGAATCCATGTATTAAACACATAGATTTAATACATATATGACATACATACATTAGATCTACACATTAAACACATACATTTAATACATATATCAAACACAAACTTAAATAAGTATATTAAATGCACACATTAAATACGCATATTAAATACATATATTTATATTACATACATAAATACATACATTAAACACATACATGAGTGTTAAATGCATATATTAAATACATACATTAACACTTCATTTTCCATAGGAAATAAAATGATTTAACCATGTTTTGCAGGTATGCAGCAGAAGAACAGCCTGAAGATCCGGGTGGAGCCTGGCTGTTCGAGTGGACCAAGTGGGTGTCGGGGGCAGCCTGCCCGCCTGGATCCCCCCGGTGGACCTGGCTGCAGCCACCCTGAGCGTGGATACAACCTACAGGTAGCACACAACGGGGCTGTGTGCACTTTATTGGAAGTGCAGCACTAAATTCTGCTGAGTTTTTAAGGTTGGCAGTGACTGGAGAGCTGCTGAGGCTCCCAAAATGAGCCTGGAGCAGGATGCTGTCTGAGCATGCCTGAAAACGGGTTTTTATAACCCAAATTCCTCACATCGCTGGCAATTCCAGCCACATTCCTGATCCTGGAGGGTTTTTTACAGCATTGGGAGCCAGGATCCCTTTGCAATAGCATTTACTTGGATTTTTTCACCAGAATCAAAACTTCCTTGCTAGAAGCAAACACTGCAGAGCAGCTCCCCATCCCTGCAGTGTGTGCACAGAGCTGCAGGAACATCCACCTTCCCTCCAAAGCTTTGGGACCACGTTTGCCCCCTATTTAAACCACATTCCCATGGAATAATCTGCTTTTTTCCTGCATTTTGCTTTTACCATTTACTGGATGCATTTTTCTGCTCACAAACCTCACACTTAAAATTTTTGTTTGTTTTTACCATTTACTGGAGATATTTTTCTCCTCACAGACCTCATATTCCGTCAGCAAGCTGGTGGTTTCTGAGTCTTACGATAACTACATAAGCAGAAGCTACCAAGTAACAAAGGAAATCATCAGTGAATGTAAAGGCAAAGGTGAGTGCTGCAGAGGGGGTGGAAAAACAAACCAGGAAGGCTGGGATGGGGATTCCAATATTCCTCACCAAATTTTCAATCTTTAGGGGATGGATTCCCACACTTGGATCGCTCATCCTCTCTCCCAAATGCATTGGAAATTCCTGTGTGCATCAGCAAATTATCAGTTTAGGTACACTCAGGTTGTAAGAGAGGGCCAGAAAGTTAAATAGAATTAATTTAGAGATCCCTACCCAGTGGAAGCTGTTTCCCAAAGGAATAAATGAATTATTTGCTGTGTGTTCCCAGCATCAAATGGGGAATCTTCCTTCGCTCATCTGAGCTGCTCCTCCAAATTAAATCCCCCACAAACACCTTAGAACATTTCTCCGAACACAATATTGAAATTTTATTCCTGTTATTTTTTTTAATTTCTGTTAATTTTATTTGCTGTTATTTTCCATCCACAGCATTCTCAGAATTCCTAAATTCTGGTGTTTCAGAATTCCTAAATTCCCTTTCACTGATTCCCTGCATTCTAAGCTCTGATTTTAATGGTTTGCACACAAACTTCAGTAGCACAGTGGGGCATTGGTTGTAAAGGAATTCAGAAATGGAAATGGGAAGCTGGAAATGGAAAGTCAGCACTGAAATTAAAGGATTTCTTGTAAGAGAAATTAATTTTCGAGTAGGCCAAAAGCATCTGCTTCCCAACACAGCTGAAATCTTGCTCAAATTCTTGTTTTCTCCAGAAAAACTTCTTAAATGAAGCAGGAGTGACTTCACCATTGCCCTGAAAACTGAAATTAGAAATTAGAGAACTGAAAAAATTCTAAATTGAAATTAGAAAAATGCTCTAAAACTGTTAACAAATCACATTTTCTCCCTTCATTCACAGCTTGATGCGCTCTTAGAGGATAAAACATTTGAAATTTGGTTGCTTGGGTACCAACCCTTAAATCTGGCTTGAGCCAGATTCCTTTATTCAGGAAATACATTCCTGAATCATAATATTCCTTTATTTCAGGAAATAACATCCTGATCGTGGCTCACGCCTCCTCCCTGGAGGCTTGCACCTGCCAGCTCCAAGGGCTGTCACCCCAAAACTCCAAGGATTTTGTACAGATGGTCCGAAAGGTAACGCAGCCACGGGAAAAAACAGAAAATAATTTTTTGAATCTGGCGGAGATATAAAAGGTTTAAAATCTGCTGGAGAGGGATTTTTTGGGGTGTGGTGTGACTCGTTATGGGGTCAGGAGAGGGGAGGAGGAAGGGGTTGAGAGGATTCTGCCAGAGCTGGGATGGAGAGTGTGGGGTCAGTGCCAGCCTGGGATGGGTTTGTAGGTCTGCTCTGTGCTATCACTGTAATTCCCATCTCTTTTCCCTTAGATCCACTCAATTCCATTTATTTTCCCAGATTCACCTAATTCCATCTCTTTTCCCCTAAATCCACCTCAATCCCATCTCTTTTCCCATAAATCCCCTCAATTCCATCTCTTTTCCCATAGATTCATTCCCATCTCTTTTCCCATAAATCCACCTCAATTCCATCTCTTTCCCCACAGATTCACCTCAATTCCCATCTTTTTTCATTCCATCTCTTTGCCATAAAACCCCTCAATTCCATCTCTGTTCCCATAAATCACCCCATTCCGTCTCTTCCCCATACATTCATCTCAATCCCACTTTTTCCCATAGATCATTCCCATCTCTTTCCCCCTAAATCCATCTCATTCCCATCTCTTTCCCATAAATCCACCCCAATTCCCATCTCTTTCCCCCTCGATTCACCTCAATTCCATCTCTTTTCCCATAGATTCACCCCCTCTCTTTTCCCCTAAATCCACCTCAATCCCATCTCTTTTCCCCTAAATCCACCTCAATCGCCATCTCTTTTCCCATAAATCCACCCATTCCCATCTTCTTTTCCCATAGATTCATTCCATCTCTTTTCCCATAAATCCACCCCAATTCCCGTCTCTTTCACCATGATTCATTCCCGTCTCTTTCCCCATAGAATTCATTCCCATCTCTTTTTCCCATAAATCCACCTCAATCCCATCTCTTTTCCCATAGATTCATTCTCATCTCTTTTCCCATAAATCCACCTCAATCCCATCTCTTTTTCCATAAATCCACCTCATTCCCATCTCTTTTCCCATAAATCCACCCCAATTCCCGTCTCTTTTCCCATAGATTCATTCCCATCTCTTTTCCCATAAATCCACCCCAATTCCCGTCTCTTTCCCCGCAGATCCCGTACCTGGGTTTTGTTCCTGCGAGGAGCTGGGCGACACGGGCGTTTGGCAGCTCACAGACCCTCCCATCCTCCCCCTGACACACGGACCCACCGGGGCTTTAACTGGAGAGAAACCCTCCTAAGGAGTAGGAAAAAACCCCACAAGGACACCCCATGGCCTTTCCAAGCGCTGGAGAATGTTTCTTCTTCTTCCTCGTGTTGCGTTGACAGCGGGAAATTCACTCCTCACCCAAGCATATCTCACCCAGCCACGGCCAAATCTCATTTTCCACAAAACAGGACTGGTTGGAGGGGAAAAAATTAAATATGGCTTGAAGGTGTTGAAAAACTCAGAAAGAGCTCAGGTTGGTTTCCCCACTTCAGAGGAACTTTGGTGATGCTTTCACTGCTGGTTGGAAGAGAAAAAAAGTTAAAATATGTCTGATGGTGTTGAACAGCTCAAAAAAAGCTTGGGTTGGTTTCTCCACCTCGAGGGTGCTCTGGTGATGCTTTCACTGCTGTTTGGAGGGGGGAAAAAAATAAAAGTGAGCCTGAAGGTATTGAAAAACTCAGAAAAAACTCAGGTTGGTTTCCCCATATCAAGGAAGCTCTGGTGATGCTTTCAATGCTGGTTGGAGGGGGAAAAATTAAAATTTTTCTTGAAGTGTTGAATACTCAGAAAGAGCTCGGGTTGGTTTCCCCACCTCGAGAAAGCTCTGGTGACACTCACTGCTGGTTGGAGGGGAGAAAAAGAAGTTAAAATATGGCTTGAAGGTGTTGAAAAACTCAGAAAGATCTTGGGTTGGTTTCGCCACCTCAAGGGAGATCTGGTGACGCTTTCACTGCTGGTTGGAGGGGGGAAAGAAATCTAAAATCGACTTTGAGGTGTTGAAAAACTCAGAAAGAGCTCAGGTTGGTTTCCCCACTTCAAACAAACTCTGGTGATGCTTTCACTGCTGGTTGGGTGGAAAAAAATATTAAAATCGACTTGAAAGTGTTGAAATACACAGAAAGAGCTCAGGTTGGTTTCCCCACCTTAAGGGAGATCTGTGATGCTTTCACTGCTGGTTGGAGGGGGAAAGAAATCAAAAGTGAGCTTAAGGTGTTGAAAACTCAGAAAGACCTTGGGTTGGTTTCCCCACCTCGAGGAAGCTCTGGTAACACTCACTGCTGGTTGGAGGGGAAAAAAATGAAATTCGACTTTGAAGGTGTTGAACAGCTCAGAAAAAAGCTCAGGTTGGTTTCCCCACTTTAAGGGAGATTATGGCTGACATTTTCACTGCTGGTTGGAGGGGGAAAAATTATTAAAATCGACTTGAAGGTGTTGAAATACTCAGAAGAGCTCAGGTTGGTTTCCTCACCTGAGGGAGCTCTGGTGATGCTTTCACTGCTCGGTTGAGAAGAAAAAAAATTAAAATATGGTTGAAGGTGTTGAAAAACTCAGAAAGAAACCAACTTGGGGTTGATTTCCCCACCTCGAAGGAGCTATGGTGACGCTTTCACTGCTGGTTGAAGGGGAAAAATAAAATATGGCTTGAAGATGTTGAAAACTCAGAAGCTCAGGTTGGTTTCCCACCTCGAGGTGACACTTTCACTGCCACCACGGTCCAAGAAGGGACCAGGCCAGGCAGGGTGAGCTGGGTGTTTTTTCCTACTGCTGATTTTCCAAAGCATCCTCAGCCTCGTTCAGCACCACGCAGCCCCCAAATCCTCCCACAAAAATTCTTCTCCTTTATTTATGGGAAAATCCTTCTGTCCCCACCCCTGGAAATGAGCCCAGCACTGCAGCTCCTCTTTTGGGGTCATTCCTCTCCTCTCCTCGCTCAGACAGAGGTGGGGTTGCTCAGAAAAATGCTGGATGTCATCAAGGATTGGTTGATGTTGCGTTTCCTTCAGAGGAAAATTCAGAATTTCTCTCAAAAAAAAATCCCTGAAAATTCTTGATTTCACATCATCGGCATCAAAAGTCGGCGCGAGAAAGCTGGGAGCGTTTTTGGGTTTTGTTCTTTTTCAGGTGGAGATAAAAGAAGAATTTTTCCAAGCAAATCTGAGGGGTTTAGGAAGTTCATATTTGGGTTTTTATTCATTTATTTTGATTATGAAAATCCAACTTTGTGCGCAGACAGAGCCTAAAGGGTTTGTGGCGGTTGAATTTATCCAAAAGCCTGGAAAGGGGTTTCAGTTTGTTGTGGGATTTTTGTGTCACGGGGGTGGCTCTGTGTCCCTTGTGAGTCAAAATTAGGAACAGACTTTGGACTATTGAGATGTGTTTCATCCAATGGGGAAGGACCGGGATTTGGGAAAAATGGGGGATTTGGAGGAAAGGTTGAGATTTGGGGGAAAGGGCTGGATTTGAGGGAAAAGGGTTGGAATTTGGGAGAAATGTTGGGATTTGGGGGGAAAACGTTGGGATTTCAGGGAAAGGGTTGGAGGTTTGAAGAAAAGAGCTGGGATTTGGGGGAAAGGGCTGGGATTTGGGGAAAAATGTTGGGATTTGGGGGAAAGGGCTGGGATTTGAGGGAAATGGTTGGGATTTGGGGAAACGGTTGGGATTTGGGGGAAAGGGCTGGGATTTGAGGGAAATGGTTGGGATTTGGGGGGAAACGGTTGGAATTTGGGGAAAAGCGTTAGGATTTGGGGAAAGAGTTGAGATTTGAAGGAAAGGGTTGGGATTTGGGGAAAAACCTTGGGATTGGAGGAAAAGGTTGGAGATTAGGGGGAAAGGGCTGGGATTTGAGGGAAAGGATTGGGATTTGGGGGAAAGGGTTGGGATTTGATGGGAAGCGTCGGGATCTCGAGGGTATGGAACAAATCCCAAAGGGCTGAGCTCAGTTTTGAGGCCTCCAATGAGGGCACAGCAGATCCCGTCCATATTTACAGCCAGCAGATTGTAAATTTTGCCAATCCTGTTGCAAAATCCGGATTTTTCCCCATTTCATTGGAATATTCTGCTGTTTATACTTCTAGGACTGTGTCAAACACCGTAGGCCGCTCATAAGTGCATTATTCCAGCAGGAATGAAAAGTCAGGGAGAAAATTTAGGATGGGGCAGGACAAAAACTGCTCCTGTGTGGTTTTATCACCATCAGGTTAATTTTTATTTAATTTAACTATTTGGCTGTGTGCTGGCATTCTGCTTGTTTTCCATTTGAAATTCAATATTTTGACAATCACAGCAGAAAAAAATTTGGTTGCTGAGGAGTGTGAGGTTCTCCAGATTTTTTTGTTTCATGCCAGCAAGGCGTAAATTGGGACAATAAATATTGATTTTATTCTAATATTTATTGCCTGTAGGAAGCAGTGGAGGCTGCTCAGGTCCTGCTGGAGTTGTGACATTTTAAGGAATTTCTTAAGGATGAAACGGAGAGGAAAAAAAACCCAAATGCACATTGAGTAGTGCTGACTGCTCTTTGCATAGAGAAATAGAAAAAAAAAAGTGTTCTGGTTGAGAAGGTAGATGTTAAAATATTCTAAAGAAAAAAAAGAAATTATATTTTTGGATGTTCAGGAAATATTTTGGCATTGTAGCCTCATCTCGAATTAGTTGTCAAGAATCACGGGAGAAAATCTTATTTTTCTTCAGCATTTTGAGTTTCCTTAGGGGGTTGTGTTAATCAGTCTCATGTTGATAAGCCTTTTGAGGGGGAAAAATAGGAGAATATTAAATTAATTTCTTTTGAATTAAATAAATTAAATTTCTTTTAAGTTTTGACTGAGGAGTTAAGAAGACAAAGGAATTGCTGCTTCACTTTCACTCCGTTGCTGCTCGTTAATGTGGATTTCACGTCACTCCAGTGTTTTATCTCAGAACATTAAATTTGATCTCTCCAAAATCTTTTCCTTCACTGTGAGCTGCATCACATCCCAAGTTTTATTCCAGGAGGAATTTAATTCCCAGATTTTTCCCCGTCTCCACAATTAAGGGATAAAGCTGCAAACCTGCCGAGAATAAATCCACTATTTTCATCATTTGCAATTTGTGCTTAGAAAAAGATTTTAATTTCATTCAAAAAGAATTAAATTGCCGTGATACTCAAATCAACAGAGCTTTGCTTCTTTATGCAAAATGAGGATCCAGACCGTAATAACTTCAGTAAAAATTGAGATATTTCCCTTTTCACTCCAACTGAAGTTTCAGCCAGAAGTGAAAATTAATTAAAATGAAATTAATTAAAATGAAATTAAATGCTAGTGAATGTTACGATGAGAGTGATCTTTTTATCACCCCAAATGCCTTTGGTTTTGTGGTTTGGGTTTATTTCTTTCAAAAGAGGCGCAGAGAAATTTATTTTTAGAGTCACAAATAGAGGTGAAAATGTGGGGGAGCAGACGTGCTTGGGATGGTGAGCAGTGAACAAAATAAATGTCATTTTGCAGTGGCTGTGATTGGCTGCAAAGGCTTTAAATCACTTTTTGCTGCTCCCCACTTCCTCAATGCGTTCCCCGGGGAATCTTCATGACCCACAACAGAAATATTCAGCCAGTTCCTTTTTAATTCCCCATTAAAATGTAATTTCTGAACTTTCTCTCTGTGACATCTCTTCAGGCTTCATGTTACCAACAGCTCCTTTTTTTCTATTTTTTGTTTCATTTCAACCTGTCTGTACCATTCTGTTTATAATGGCCTGGTTTTTATTGTTTTTTTTTATATTTTTAGTGCGAGCAGATTGTATTTATTTGAAGAAAAAGAACGTCTGCTGTTTAAAAAAAAAAACCCAATAATTGTATTGCCAAAAATCGCTGTAATTAATTACCTGTGACATCTGTATTTTTTTATTTTGGGGTGGGGCAGGCAGGGGGTGGGTGGTTGTTTTTAATCACATTTTTGAGTGCTGCCAACTCAGTTTTGATTTGCTGCTCACATTAAACAGAATTCTCGGAAGGCAGAGGAAATCTCTCGTGGGTGATTAATGAAGATGCCAAACACCCTCCCTATTTCCAATTTCTTCGGGAGTGGGGTGGGGTTTTGAGCTGCGTTTTCCTTTTCTGAGGCTGAAATTCATTCACTTGACAGCAGATGGCACAAAATTCTCTCAGCTCTGGTTTTCCATGCTCAGGGATAGAATTTTCCGTCTGGATTCAGTCTCACCTTTGGTGTCCCCGAGAATCCCAGCGAGCTCTGATCTCCCTGCAGAGCCACAAATTCCAAATCTGCCTCCCTGCACAGCCATAAATTCCCTTTCTCTCAATATTCCTTCCTCCGGGATCCTGCAAGCAAAGCCAGTCAAAACCTCCTGTGACAAGGACAGATAAACCCAAGTGATTTTTTAAATTTTTATTTTATTTTTTTTATTATTTATCCATATATTTAAACCACACAATCGGGTTTTCAAGCATCTTTCCCAACATCCCCCAAACAATCGCTGCCTCCCTGATCTTGGCGAGCTCAATCCTGTAGGATCTCAGCAGTGGGGTGACCCCAAACCCGCATTTCCCTTCTCCTTTACCTTTCCCCTCTCCGCGCATCACTCTCTGAGCTGTGGAGGGGTGCGAGACACAATCCCCGCGGTTTTTGTCGCCCCCCGGTTTTTGTCACCCCCTTTTCCTGTCCCCCCGTTCCACTGAGGTCACCGCTCTGTCAGCAGCCGCCAGCTCGGAGGAAACTCGGGGTGGGGAGAGGAAGGGGCAGAGACCCCGCTCTGCTGAGATCGCGGTGAATGCGCTGAAAAGGGACCGGAGAGACCGGCAACAGAGACACAGGACACGAGAAGAAAAAAGAGAGAGAAGAGAGAGGAGAGAGGAAACCCAGCCCGAGCGGAGCGCAGCATGAGCGTCCAAGGGTGCTGCTCGCCGCGGCTCTGCTGCTGCTGACAGGTAAGAGACCTTAAACCGGATCGGAGAACCCTGATCCCAAAACCCCAAACACGGGCTCTGCTGCTGCTGTGAGGTAAGGGACCTTAAACCGGATCAGAGAATCCTCCCAAAACCCCAAACACGGGCTGTGCTCCTGCTGCGAGGTAAGGGACCTTAAACCGGATCAGAGCATGCTCCTGAAACCCCAAATATGGGTTCTACTGCTGCTGCCAGGTAAGGGACGGGACTTTAAACCGGATCAGAGAATCCTCCCAAAACCCCAAACACGGGCTGTGCTGCTGCTGCAAGGCAAGGGATGGGGATCCTATCCCAGATCGGAAAATCTCCCAAACCCCAAATAGGGTTCTGCTGCTGCTGCCAGGTAAGGCGGACCTTAAACCGGATCAGAGCATGCTCCTGACCCAATATGGGTTCTGCTGCTCTGCCATAGGGACGGGGATCCTATCCCAGATCAGAAAATCCTCCCAAAAAACCAAATATGGGCTCTGCTCCTGCTCCAAGGTAAGGGACGGCTGGGACCTTAAACCAGATCAGAGAAGCCTGATCCCAAAATCTCAAACACGGGCTCTGCTCCTGCTGCAAGGTAAGGGACCTTAAACCGGATTGGAGAATGCTCCCGAAACCCCAAACAGGCTCTGCTCCCAGAGCTCCAAACACGGGCTGTGCTGCTGCTGCAAGGTAAGGGATGGGGATCCTATCCCAGATCAGAAAATGCTCCCAAAAACCCAAATATGGGCTCTGCTCCTGCTCCAAGGTAAGGGACAGCTGGGACCTTAAACCGGATCAGAGAAGCCTGATCCCAAAACCTCAAACACGGGCTCTGCTGCTGCTGCAAAGTAAGGGACCTTAAACCGGATTGGAGAATGCTCCCAAAAACCCAAATATGGGCTCTGCTCCTGCTGCAAGGTAAGGCACAGCTGGGACCTTAACGGATCAGAAAACCTGATCCCAAAACCCCAAATACGGGCTGTGCACCCAAAACCGCAAACACAGGATGTGCTCCTGCTGCAAGATAAGGGAACAGGACCCTAATCCAGATTAGAGAACTCTGATCATAAACCCCCAAACATGGGCTGTGCAGCTGCTGCAAGGTAAGGGACCTTAATCTGGATCAAAGAATGGTCCCAAACCTCCAAATATGGGCTCTGCTCCTCTCCAAGGTAAGGCACGGCTGGGGCCTTATCCCAGATCAGAGAACTCTGCTCCCAAAGCCCTAAAACCCCAAAGACAGAAATGGATCCACGATCCCAGGGCTGGAGCAATATTCCCTTTCCCTCCCTGGAGCAGAACCAACAGCGGGGCTCCTGCCGACCCTTGGCAGGAAAAGGAAAAGGAAAAGGAAAAGGAAAAGGAAAAGGAAAAGGAAAAGGAAAAGGAAAAGGAAAAGGAAAAGGAAAAGGAAAAGGAAAAGGAAAAGGAAAAGGAAAAGGATGGAAGAGAAAGCAATTTCCAGCCCGGAATTGTTGCCCTTTCCTGCCCAGAAGTGCATCTGTCCCTGCACTGGGTGCTTTTTCCACGTGGGATCCACAAGAGCCACCATCACCATCCCTGGAGGTGCCATGGGGACACCTCCTGCATTTAGGGACCATCCTGGGGTGGGCAGAAGTGGCTGAAGATCACAACCTCTGTGAGCCACGCTCTGAACGAGCCCCATTTTCCAGTGGTCTCCCCTGGAAATCCCATTTACACCCCAATTTGGAAAATGAAGCGACACCTCCACCCCTTTCTGCTCAGCCTCTCCACTCTCACCCCCAAAGGTGCGATTTGCAGGACCCCACATTGCTGCTGCAACAGAATGGTACAACAGGTTGAAAATGAAACAAAAAATAGAAAAAAAGGAGCTGTTGGTAACATGAAGCCTGAAGAGATGTCACAGAGAGAAAGTTCAGAAATTACATTTTAATGGGGAATTAAAAAGGAACTGGCTGAATATTTTCTGTTGTGGGTCATGAAGATTCCCCGGGGAACGCATTTGAGGAAGTGGGGAGCAGCAAAAAGTGATTTAAAGCCTTTGCAGCCAATCACAGCCACTGCAAAATGACATTTATTTTGTTCACTGCTCACCATCCCAAGCACGTCTGCTCCCCCCACATTTTCACCTCTATTTGTGACTCTAAAAATAAATTTCTCTGCGCCTCTTTTGAAAGAAATAAACCCAAACCACAAACCAAAGGCATTTTGGGGTGATAAAAATGATCACTCTCATCGTAACATTCACTAGCATTTAATTTTCATTTTAATTAATTTCATTTTAATTAATTTTCACTTCTGGCTGAAACTTCAGTTGGAGTGAAAAGGGAAATATCTCAATTTTTTACTGAAGTTATTACGGTCTGGATCCTCATTTTGCATAAAGAAGCAAAGCTCTGTTGATTTGAGTATCACGGCAATTTAATTCTTTTTGAATGAAATTAAAATCTTTTTCTAAGCACAAATTGCAAATGATGAAAATAGTGGATTTATTCTCGGCAGGTTTGCAGCTTTATCCCTTAATTGTGGAGACGGGGAAAAATCTGGGAATTAAATTCCTCCTGGAATAAAACTTGGGATGTGATGCAGCTCACAGTGAAGGAAAAGATTTTGGAGAGATCAAATTTAATGTTCTGAGATAAAACACTGGAGTGACGTGAAATCCACATTAACGAGCAGCAACGGAGTGAAAGTGAAGCAGCAATTCCTTTGTCTTCTTAACTCCTCAGTCAAAAACTTAAAAGAAATTTAATTTATTTAATTCAAAAGAAATTAATTTAATATTCTCCTATTTTTCCCCCTCAAAAGGCTTTATCAACATGAGACTGATTAACACAAACCCCCCTAAGGAAACTCAAAATGCTGAAGAAAATAAGATTTTTCTCCCAGTGATTCTTGACACCTAATTCGAGATGAGGCTACAACTGCCAAAATATTTCCTGAACATCCAAAAATATAATTTCTTTTTTTTCTTTAGAATATTTTAACATCTACCTTCTCAACCAGAACACTTTTTTTTTCTCTATTTCTCTATGCAAAGAGCAGTCAGCACTACTCAAATTGTGCATTTGGGTTTTTTTCCCCTCTCCGTTTCATCCTTAAGAAATTCCTTAAAATGTCACAACTCCAGCAGGACCTGAGCAGCCTCCACTGCTTCCTACAGGCAATAAATATTAGAATAAAATCAATATTTATTGTCCCAATTTACGCCTTGCTGGCATGAAACAAAAAAATCTGGAGAACTCACACTCCTCAGCAACCAAATTTTTTTCTGCTGTGATTGTCAAAATATTGAATTTCAAATGGAAAACAAGCAGAATGCCAGCACACAGCCAAAATAGTTAAAATTACAATTAAAAATTAACCTGATGGTGATAAAACCACACAGGAGCAGTTTTTGTCCTGCCCCATCCTAAATTTTCTCCCTGACTTTTCATTCCCTGCTGGAATAATGCACTTATGAGCGGCCTACGGTGTTTGACACAGTCCTAGAAGTATAAACAGCAGAATATTCCAATGAAATGGGGAAAAATCCCGGATTTTGCACAGGATTGGCAAAATTTACAATCTGCTGGCTGTAAATATGGACGGGATCTGCTGTGCCCTCATTGGAGGCCTCAAAACTGAGCTCAGCCCTTTGGGATTTGTTCCATACCCTCGAGATCCCGACGCTTCCCATCAAATCCCAACCCTTTCCCCCAAATCCCAAAAAAATTGGCTTGAAGGTGTTGAAAACTCCAGAAGAGCTCAGGTTGTTCCCACTTCAAGAGGACTTTGGTGATGCTTCACTGCTGGTTGGAAGAGAAAAAAGTTAAAATATGTCTGATGGTGTTGAACAGCTCAAAAAGCTGGGTTGGTTTCTCCACTCGGGGTGCTTGGTGATGCTTTACTGCTGTTTGGAGGGGGGAAAAAATAAAAGTGAGCTTGAAGTATTGAAAATCAGAAAAAATCAGTTGGTTCCCCATATCAAGGAAGCTCTGTGTGCTTTCATGCGGTTGGAGGGGGGGAAAAATTAAAATTTTTCTTGAAGGTGTTGATAGCTCAGAAGAGCTCGGGTGGTTTCCCACCTCGAGAAGCTCTGGTGACATCACTGCGGTTGGGGGGAGAAAAAGAAGTTAAATAGGCTTGAAGGTGTTGAAAAACTCAGAAAGTCTTGGGTTGGTTTCGCACCTCAGGAGATCTGGTGACGCTTTCTGGTGGTTGGAGGGGGAAAAATCTAAAATCGACTTTGAGGTGTTGAAAAACTCAGAAAGAGCTCAGGTTGGTTTCCCATCAACAAACTTTGTGATGCTTTCACTGTGGTTGGGTGGAAAAATATTAAAATCGACTTGAAAGTGTTGAAATCACAGAAAGAGCTCAGGTTGGTTCCCCACCTAGGGAATCTGGTGATGCTTTTCACTGCTGTTGGAGGGGGGAAAGAAAATCAAAGTGAGCTTTGAAGGTGGTTGAAAAACTCAGAGACCGTTGGGTTGGTTTTCCCCACCTCGAGGAAGCTGTAACATCACTGCTGGTTTGGAGGGGAAAAAATGAATTCGACTTGAAGGTGTTGAAAGCTCAGAAAAAGCTCAGGTTGGTTTCCCCACTTTAAGAGATATGGTGACATTTTCACTGCTGGTTGGAGGGGGAAAATATTAAAATCGACTTGGAAGGTGTTGAATACTCAGAAAGAGCTCAGTGGTTTCCTCACCTTGAGGGACTCTGTGATGCTTCACTGCTCGTGGAAGAGAAAAAATTAAATATGGTTGAAGTGTGAAAAACTCAGAGAAACCATTGGGTTGATTCCCCACCTCGAAGAGCTATGGTGACGCTTTCACTGCTGGTTGAAGGGGAAAATAAATATGGCTTGAGATGTTGAAAAACTCAGAGCTCAGGTTGGTTTCCCGACTCGAGGTACACTTTCACTTGCCACCACGGTCAAAGAAGGGACCAGCCAGGCAGGGTGAGCTGGGTGTTTTTCCTCACTGCTGATTTCCAAAGCTCCTCAGCCTCGTTCAGCACCACGAGCCCCAATCCTCCCACCAAATTCTTCTCCTTTATTTATGGGAAAATCCTCTGTCCCACCGCTGGAAATGACCCAGCACTGCAGCTCCTTTTTGGGGTCATTCCTCTCCTCTCCTCGCTCAGACAGAGGTGGGGTTGCTCAGAAAATGCTGGATGTCATCAGGATTGGTTGATGTTGCGTTTCTTCAGAGGAAAATTCAGATTCTCTCAAAAAAATCTGAAAATCTGATTTCACATCATCGGCATCAAAGTCGCGCGAGAAATGCTGGGGAGCGTTTTTTTGGGTTTTGTCTTTTTCAGGTGGAGAATAAAAGAGATTTTTTCCAGAACAAATCTGAGGGGTTAGGAAGTTCATATTTGGGTTTTTATTCATTATTTTGATTATGAAATCCAACTTTGTGCGGCAGAACAGGCCTAAAGGGTTTGTGGGGTTGATTACCAAAAGGCCTTGGAAAGGGGTTTCGTTTTTGTGTGGATTTTGTGTCAGGGGGTGGCTCTGTGTCCTTTGTGAGTCAAATTGGAACAGACTAGGCTATTGAGATGTGTTTCATCCAATGGGGGAGGACGGGATTTGGGGAAAATGGGGGATTTGGAGAAAGGGTTGATTTTGGGGGAAAGGCTGGGATTTGAGAAACGGGTGGAAATTTGGAGAGAAAATGTTTGGATTTGGGGAAACGTTGGATTTAGGAGAAAGGGTTGGGTTTGAAAGAAAAGAGCGAGATTTGGGGGAAAGGGCTGGATTTGGGAAAAATTGGATTTGGGAGGAAAGGGCCTGGAGTTTGAGGAAATGGTTGGGATTTGGGGGAAACGGTTTGGATTGGGGAAAGGGCTGGCGATTTGAGGGGAAATGGTTGGGGATTTGGGGGGGGAACACGGTTGGAATTTGGGGAAAAGCGTTAGGATTTGGGGGAAAGAGTTGAGATTTGAAGGAAAGGGTTGGATTATGGGGAAAAACCTTGGGCATTTTGGAGGAAAAGGTTGGAGATTTACCAGTGGTCTCCAAGGCCCCATTCCGTATATGATGCTCCCAGCCTACCCCAGAGCCCCATCCCCATCTCCACACCCCAAAGGACCCTCCCACACCCCCAGACCCTCCCCCAGCATCCAGCTATGTCCCCAGGCCAACATTCCCAGCACCCTTCAGCCCCGTCTCTAGCATTGTCCAGCCCCATCCCCATGCTCTAACCCTGTCCCAGGCCCCAGCCTTCCCGCACCCCCAGACCCCTCTCCAGACCCTCCACCTGTTTCATCATTTCCAACGCCCCCAGCCCAACCCAAAATTCCCCCAAAACCCCATCCCCCAGTGCCCCTAGACCCTGTCCAGCAGCCTCCAGACCCATCCCCAACGCCCCAACCCTGTTCCCAGTCCCCCTACCCCATTCCCAGCACCCCAGCTCTCCATGCCCATCCCCAGTGCCTTCAGCACCCCCAAGAACCCATCACCCAAGCACCCTAACCCCGTCCCCAGACCCTCAGCACCCTTCAGCCCGGTCATTCCAGCGCCCCAACCCCGTCTGAGCCCTCCCAACCCTGTCCTCAGCACCCGTCGAGCCCCAGCTTCACCCAGCGCCCAACCGTCCCATACCAACTCCAACGCCCCAGTCCCACCCGGCAACCCCCAGACCCATCCCAGCGCGCCCTAACCCGTCCCATAACTCCATGCCCCAGACCATCCCAGCACCCCAGACCACCCCTAGCACCCCCAGTCCCATCCCAGTGTCTCTACCCTGTCCCTCAGCGCCCCCAGCCCTCCTCACGTGCCCACTAACCTGTCCCAGCTGCCCCGACCCGTGGGAAGCACCCCAGCCCCACCCCATGTCCCCAGCCCCCAGCCCCATCCCCAGCACCACCCAGACCCATCCCCAGCGCCCTAACCCTGTCCCAGTACCCTCAGCACCCACCGTACCCCAGCACTCCAGCAACCCCCAGTCCACCCTAGTGCCCCAGACCACCCCAGCACCCTAACCCTGTTCCCAACACCCCAGCCCCATCCCCAGTACCCCCAACCCTGTCTCCAGCTCTCAGCACCCCCCAGCCCAGTTCTTTCAGTGCCCCCAACCCAACCCTCAACACCCTCAGACCCTTCCCACAGCACCCAAAACCCTGTTCCAACACCCCAGTGTCTCCAGCCCCATTGCCAGTGCTCCAGGCCTCATCACCAGACCCCCATTCCCATCTCCCAGCACCCCAACCCCTCCCACACCCCCAGGCCCCTCCCAGCATTTTTCCCCCCCCCCCCAAACTTTTTTTTTGTTTTTCCCCCCCAGCCCCCCCCCCCCCCAAATTTTTTCCCCCGCACCCTCAGCCCCGCTCTCCCAGACCCAGCCCCATTCCCATGCTCTAACCCTTCCCATGCCCCAGCCCCCATTCCCAGCATCCCCAGCCCCATCACAGCACCCTAACCCGTTCTCACCACCCCCAGCAACCCCTTCATCCCATTCCATTCCCACCACCTCAGATGCCCCAGACCCATCCCCAGTTGCCAGCCCCTGAAATCACACATCCGCTGTTTTTTTCACCACTCACACTCACTGATTTTCACACTCATACTCACCCCTCTGTTTTTTCACACTCACCCCTCCGGTCATTGAGGAAATTTGATGAACCCACGGGGTTCAAGCCACTTGCAGAGAAGATTGGTCACCCGTGCTGAAGGCGAGCTCAAGCCGAGGTTTTCTCCTTCCTTCAGGATACGTGGCCGCTTGCAGCCCCTGCAAACCCCCCTGGCACACACCCGGGTAAAATTGTATGTGAAGAAAAACAATGATGTTTGCAACACAAAAAAATTTGCCAATTTTCCCTTTTTAAAAGGTTTCTATAGTTCCCATTTTGTACACGTCACTGCATGACAGAGGTTTGGGTTTCTCACTGCCAGCCCACCAGATTTTGTTATTAAACCTTTTATTTGTATTATTGGTTATTATAGTTATTATTATTGTTATTAATGTTGTATTGTATTAGTTATAATTATTATTTGTTATTAGTTTTATTATTAGCCAATTAAAATATTCCATTTTAGCCAGAAAAAACCAATACCAGACCCGTTTCATGCATTTTCTCCCTGTTATTTAAATGCAAATATTTTATTATTTCAATTATTCCATCTTTGTAACTTGTAATTAGTATTTAAGCCCTTCCAACGTCAAATCTCTCTGATTTTAAATCCCATTCTGGGCTGTTGATCCTGATTTTCTCAGTGTGTGGACTGAGTTGTGAATGATTTTTCAGCACCTCTGAAAAACGAGCTTGTTATTCAAAAAATCATTCCTACAACTGCTTGAACTCTTTTGGATTAAAAAAAAAAAACAAAACCCCAAACCGCCTGGCCCAAATAAATTAAATTCTTTTTCTCCCATTTCACAGGCAGGCAGCAAAATGTGGATTCTCCGCAGTGTTCTAAGACAAATAAAACAACTTGGTTGAAAAATAGTTGAATGTTCTGAATAATCACCTCTTCAGACCAAAAACCATCCCTGGTTTTGTGATTCCTTGGGTCAGAATTTCAGCAAATGCAGGAGAGTTTTGCTTTTAAACATTCCCCTGTATTGTTGGTTTTGATTTGATTCCCAGGTAGGGCCGGCTGCCAGTCACACTGCAGGTTGGGGAAATGAATCTTCTGCCTTTCATGTTCTGGTAAATTTTTAAATCTTTCTCGAATGAAAGCTTGTTGGGAATACGAATCTTCTGGTGTTGGGGAAATTTTATAATTCTGAAAACAAATATTATAATCTGCCAAAAATATAAGCTTTTTGCTGGGAATATGAATATTTCTGGCGTGTTTGGGAAAAATTCATGCTCTGAAAAAATAAAAATCTCTCAGGAAACTGAAGCTTTTGCTGCAAATTTTGCTGCGACCTGAATTTTTTTTACCACCAGAATCAACTCGTTTCCATCACGACATAAATTTCTGTGGCGACTTGTGGCTGAGACGGACCCGTGCAGGAGTGAAGTTTCTGAGAGGCAAGCAGGGGGCTGGTCTGTGGTTTTCCACGGGACCTTTGGTATTTTGTTGCCTGATGCGTTCCTGTCAGCGCAGCAGCAGCAGCAGCGTGTGGGGCTCTGCAAATCGCACTTTGGGGGTGATAGTGGAGAGGCTGAGCAGAAAGAGGGTGGAGGTGTCGCTTCATTTTCCAAAATTGGGTGTAAATGGGATTTCCAGGGGAGACCACTGGACAAATGGGGCCTCGAGTTCAGAGCGTGGCTCACAGAGTTGTGATCTTCAGCCACTCTGCCCACCCCAGGATGGTCCCTAAATGCAGGAGGTGTCCCCATGGCACCTCCAGGGGATGGGGTGTCTGTGGATCCCACCGTGGAAAAAGCACCCAGTGCAGGGACAGATGCACTTCTGGGCAGGGAAAGGGCAAACAATTCCGGGCTGAAATTGCTTTCTCTTCCATCCTTTTCCTATTCCTCTTTTCTCCTTTCCATTTCCTCCTTTTCTTTTCCTTCTTTCCTTTTCTTTTCCTTTTTCCTTTTCCTTTCCTTTTTTCCTTTCCTTTTCCTTTTCCTTTTCCTAGCCAAGGGTCGCAGGAGCCCCGCTTTGGTTCTGCTCCAGGGAGGGAAAGGGAATATTGCTCCACCCTGGGATCGTGGATCCATTTCATGTATTTGGGTTTAGGGCTTTGGGAGCAGAGTTCTCTGATCTGGGATAAGGCCCCAGCCGTGCCTTACCTTGGAGGAGGAGCAGAGCCCATATTTGGAGGTTTGGGACCATTCTTGATCCAGATTAAGGTCCCTTACCTTGCAGCAGCTGCCACAGACCCATGTTTGGGGGTTTAATGATCAGAGTTCTCTAATCTGGTATTAGGGTCCTGTTCCCTTATCTTGCAGCAGGAGCACCATCCTGTGTTTGCGGTTTTGGGTGCACAGCCCGTATTTGGGGTTTTGGGATCAGGGTTTTCTGATCCGGTTTAAGGTCCCAGCTGTGCCTTACCTTGGAGCAGGAGCAGAGCCCGTATTTGGGGTTTTGGGAGCATTCTCCAATCCGGTTTAAGGTCCCTTACTTTGCAGCAGCAGCAGAGCCCGTGTTGAGGTTCTTGGGATCAGGCTCTCTGTTATCCGTGTTTAAGGTCCAGCTGTCCCTACCTTGGCGCAGGAGCAGAGCCCATATTTGGTTTTTGGGAGCATTTTCTGATCTGGGATAGGATCCCCATCCCTTACCTTGCAGCAGCAGCACAGCCCGTGTTGGAGCTCTGGGAGCAGAGCCTGTTGGGGTTTCGGGAGCATTCTCCAATCGGTTTAAGGTCCCTTACCTTGCAGCAGGAGCAGAGCCCGTGTTTGGATTTTGGGATCAGGCTTCTCTATCTGGTTTAAGGTCCCAGCCGTCCCTTACCTTGGAGCAGGAGCAGAGCCCATATTGTTTTTTGGGAGGATTTTCTGATCTGGATAGGTCCCCGTCCCTTACCTGGCAGCAGCAGCAGAACCCATATTTGGGGTTTCAGGAGCATGCTCTGATCCGGTTTAAGGTCCGTCCCTTACCTTGGCAGCAGCAGCAGAGCCTGTATTTGGGTTTGGAGCATTTTCCGATCTGGGATAGGTCCCCATCCCTTGCTTGCAGCAGCAGCACAGCCCGTGTTTGGGTTTTGAGGATTCTCTGTCGTTTAAAGTCCCGTCCCTTACCTGGCAGCAGCAGTAGAACCCATATTTGGGTTTCAGAGGCATGCTCTGATCCGGTTTAAGGTCCCTTACCTCGCAGCAGGAGCACAGCCCGTGTTTGGGGTTTTGGGAGGATTCTCTGATCCGGTTTAAGGTCCCTTACCTCACAGCAGCAGCAGACCCGTGTTTGGGGTTTTGGATCAGGGTTTCTCCGATCCGGTTTAAGGTCTCTTACCTGTCAGCAGCAGCAGAGCCGCGGCGAGCAGCACCCTTGGGACGCTCATGCTGCGCTCCGCTCGGGCTGGGTTTCCTCTCTCTCTCTCTCTTTCTCTCTCTTTTTCTCTCTCTGTGTCCCTGTGTCTCTGTTGCCGGTCTCTCCGTCCCTTTCAGCGCATTCCCGCGATCTCAGCAGAGCGGGGTTCTGCCCCTTCCCTCTCCCCACCCGAGTTTCCTCGAGCTGGCGGCTGCTGACAGAGCGGTGACCTCAGTGGAACGGGGGGGACAGGAAAAGGGGGTGACAAAAACCGGGGGGCGACAAAAACCGCGGGGATTGTGTCTCGCACCTCCACAGCTCAGAGAGTGATGCGCGGAGAGGGGAAAGGTAAAGGAGAAGGGAAATGCGGGTTTGGGGTCACCCCACTGCTGAGATCCTACAGGATTGAGCTCGCCAAGATCAGGAGGCAGCATGTTTTTGGGGGATGTTGGGAAAGAGTTGAAAACCCGATTGTGTGGTTTAAAATATATGGATAAAATAATAAAAAAAATAAAATAAAAATTTAAAAAAATCACTTTGGGTTTATTCTGTCCTTGTCACAGGAGGTTTTTGACTGGCTTTGCTTGCAGGGATCCCGGAGGAAGGAATATTGAGAGAAAGGGAATTTATGGCTGTGCAGGGAGGGCAGATTTTGGAATTTGTGGCTCTGCAGGGAGATCAGAGCTCGCTGGGATTCTCGGGGACACCAAAGGTGAGACTGAATCCAGACGGAAAATTCTATCCCTGAGCATGGAAAACCAGAGCTGAGAGAATTTTGTGCCATCTGCTGTCAAGTGAATGAATTTCAGCCTCAGAAAAGGAAAAACGCAGCTCAAAACCCCACCCCACTCCCGAAGAAATTGGAAATAGGGAGGGTGTTTGGCATCTTCATTAAATCACCCACGAGAGATTTTCCTCTGCCTTCCGAGAATTCTGTTTAATGTGAGCAGCAAATCAAAACTGAGTTGGCAGCACTCAAAAATGTGATTAAAAAACAACCACCCACCCCCTCCTGCCCACCCCAAAATAAAAAAATACAGATGTCACAGGTAATTAATACAGCGATTTGCAATACAATTATGGTTTTTTTTTTAAACAGCAGACGTTCTTTTTCTTCAAATAAATACATCTGCTCGCACTAAAAATTATAAAAAAAAACAATAAAACCAGGCCATTATAAACAGATGGTACAACAGGTTGAAAATGAAACAAAATAGAAAAAAAGGAGCTGTTGGTAACATGAAGCCTGAAGAGATGTCACAGAGAGAAAGTTCAGAAATTACATTTTAATGGGGAATTAAAAAGGAACTGGCTGAATATTCTGTTGTGGGTCATGAAGATTCCCCGGGGAACGCATTTGAGGAAGTGGGAGCACAAAAAGTGATTAAGCCTTTGCAGCCAATCACAGCCACTGCAAAATGACATTTATTTTGTTCACGCCTCACCATCCCAGCACGTCTGCTCCCCCACATTTTCACCTCTATTTGTGACTCTAAAAATAAATTCTCTGCGCTCTTTGAAAGAAATAAACCCAAACCCAAACAAAGGCATTTGGGTGATAAAAATGATCACTTCATCGTAACATTCCACTAGCATTTAATTTTCATTTTAATTAATTTCATTTTAATTAATTTTCACTTCTGGCTGAAACTTCAGTTGGAGTGAAAAGAAATATCTCAATTTTTTACTGAGTTATTACGGTCTGGATCCTCATTTTGCATAAAGAAGCAAAGCTCTGTTGATTTGAGTATCACGGCAATTTAATTCTTTTTGAATGAAATTAAAATCTTTTTCTAAGCACAAATTGCAAATGATGAAAATAGTGGATTTATTCTCGGCAGGTTGGAGCTTTATCCCTTAATGTGAGACGGGGAAATCTGGGAATTAAATTCCTCTGGAATAAAACTTGGGATGTGATGCAGCTCACAGTGAAGGAAAAATTTTGGAGAGATCAAATTAATGTTCTGAGATAAACATGGAGTGACGTGAAATCACATTAAGAGCAGCAACGGAGTGAAAGTGAAGCAGCAATTCCTTTGTCTTCTAACTCCTCAGTCAAAAACTTAAAAGAATTTAATTTATTTAATTCAAAGAAATTAATTATATTCTCCTATTTTTCCCCCTCAAAAGGCTTCAACATGAGACTGATAACACAAACCCCCTAAGGAAACTCAAAATGTGAAGAAATAAGATTTTCTCCAGTGATTTTGACCCTAATTCGAGATGAGGCTACAATGCCAAATATTCCTGAACATCCAAAAATATTAATTCTTTTTTTTTCTTAGAAATTTAACATCTACCTCTTCAACCAGAACACTTTTTTTTTCTCTATTTTCTCTATGCAAAGAGCAGTCAGCACTACTCAAATTGTGCATTTGGGTTTTTTTTCCTCTCCTTTCATCCTTAAGAAATTCCTTAAAATGTCACAACTCCAGCAGGACCTGAGCACCTCCACTGCTTCCTACAGGCAATAAATATTAGAATAAAATCAATATTTATTGTCCCAATTTACGCCTTGCTGGCATGAAACAAAAAAATCTGGAGAACTCACACTCCTCAGCAACCAAATTTTTTTTGCTGTGATTGTCAAAATATTGAATTTCAAATGGAAAACAAGCAGAATGCCGCACACAGCCAAAATAGTTAAAATTACAATTAAAAATTAACCTGATGTGTAAAACCACACAGGAGCAGTTTTTGTCCTGCCCCATCCTAAATTTTCCCTGACTTTTCATTCCCTGCTGGAATAATGCACTTATGAGCGGCCTACGGTGTTTGACACAGTCCTAGAAGTATAAACAGCAGAATATTCCAATGAAATGGGGAAAAATCCCGGATTTTGCACAGGATTGGCAAAATTTACAATCTGCTGCTGTAAATATGGACGGGATCTGCTGTGCCCTCATTGGAGGCCTCAAAACTGAGCTCAGCCCTTTGGGATTTGTTCCATACCCTCGAGATCCCGACGCTTCCCATCAATCCAACCCTTTCCCCCAAATCCCAATCCTTCCTCAATCCCAGCCCTTTCCCCC